>PVIH01010945.1:0-71999 GCA_004025045.1 Sigmodon hispidus
CCTTATTAGATTTGCAGATGCTGGCACTTAGTGCACATGTGTAAACAGCCCCTCCTTGACATTTCCCTTTCTTTTCCCCTTTAGCAACTTTACAAGTTCTTTAAGGACAACAGCCTGGGTGGACTGTCTGTGTGCCCAAGGCACACACAGGACAGAACACCCCACTGAGTGGACAGCCCATAAATATTTGTTAAGTGAACAAATTCTTGAGTAAGGCACATTTACACAATGCATGCTGAGGGGTATGCAAATAATTCCAAATGAAATATGGACTTGCAAATTCTTACTGGGTGAACTAACACAAGGAGGCCCTATGTTGAAGATAGACCACTCCTAAGGCTACACATTCTCACACATTACACATATTTTGGTCATCCTTGTTTTAAAAACTAGGAGGCAGGCTTTTTTTCTTTTTTTGGGAAAATAAAAAGTTTTATTCTAGTATAAGCAGCCATTAATAAAAAAATGTAAGTTTCCCCCCTTCCTTTTTTCCTTCCCCCCCACTCAAGCTGCTCAGTCCCTGTCCCCACAAAATTAAATAGCAAAGTGAATGTATGTTTTAAGACACGCAGTGGCTCAATAATAGACCAGATGGCCCTTGAAGATCCAAACACTATTGATCCTGCTGAGAGCAATCTATTCATTAAGCAGTCACCATCGATACCTGAAAATGCACACAGGCAGGAAATGCATAAGTGACTGAGACCTTCATGCCATTTATCTTGGAGACATTATTTGAGCAAGTCCTTCTTAGGGGAAAGCAAAGAGGTAAAGGAAACACTGCAAGAAGAGATCGATGAGGGAAGGGTCTCAGAGCCGACACAGACAGAGGGCATCCTGGAGAAGAAAGAACCAGTGTGCTAGAAAGAAAAGCCACACCAGATTGCACTGTGGTGTCTAAAATAAGGTACAAGGATCCTATAGTGGAAGGTAAGTGACCTCCTGCCGGCACCTTGCAAAGGCCACAGCATGAAGGCGGTCTAGCATCATCTTCCCTATTACTAAAGAGAACAGCCCAGGCTGCGGGCTTCTCAAGATCATCATAAAGAAAAAGCAATAGTAACATTAATGTGAAATGAGAACCTCTGGCCTCAATCACATTTCATTCGTCTCATGAATATGATGGACACTTCTGCCCCATCCAAGCAACAGGGAAGAAAATTCTACCACCTGAACAACACACAAATAGGCGTGTGTGTGTGTGTGTGTGTGTGTGTGATCATTGTATGCAGTGTGACTCTTACCAAACAGACAAGATGATATCTTTTAATGGTTGTATAAAAACTTAAAACATTTTTGCTCTTTCTTTTTGAGGACTTATAAAAGGTTATCTATCTGGGGAGACCCACATGGAGTCTGAGCTGAGTCAACTGGTAACTGCTAAAGTCTCTCGTGTGGGACAACCTTACCAAGCACTCCATATCTCCATATGATACAGAGACTCAGCAGCTCAAGGGGAGTGAAGTAACCTGCTCTGTGCCAATTGAAACTGTGCTGCTCAGCTTTGTGTGAGCTTAGCATAAGCTGGAGTTATTTAGAAGAGGAACCTCAGTCGAGGAAAATGGTCCCACCAGATTAGCCCATGATACATTTTCTTCATTGATGATTGACGAGTTCCCAGCTCACTGTGAGCAGTGCTACCCTGGGCTAGTGGTCCTGGATGCTACAAAAAAGCAAACTGAGCAAGTCATAGGAAGCAAGCCAGAAGGAACACCATGCCATGATCTCTGCATCAGCTTCTACCTCCAGGTTCCTGCCTTGCTTGAATTCCTGTCCTGACTTCAGTGTGAAGTGTAAAATGAGATGAACCCTTTCCTCCATAAACTGCATATGGTCATGGTGTTTCATCAAAGCAACAGAAATTCAAAGACACAACCAATTTGTGTTTCAAAATATCCACATATAAAGCCAGCAATGTATCTAGAATCTTTGGGTTTCAATGCAGGAAGAAACCTTAGAAGGCAATGTAAATGTTCTGAAGCAGATTTTCTAATCAGTGCAGGAATGATTTTGGTTGCTTCCTCAAGACAGTTGCCTGTGACCCCCAAGCTCAACTGATTTGATTGCCTCTTGTTTTGCCCTGGCTTTGGATTTTTCATTTACAAGGCAGCATGTGCAAGTGATCCATACATCCACACAGCGTCATTGGCTCATGAACTGTACCAGCCCATAGAAAGGCACAGAACTCCGATTTGATCCATATAAAGTGTTTATCTTTGCAAACGTGTAAGTAAGAGACAGACCAAGCAGCATACAGGTAAAAATGCTGCCCAGTAGTGATTGGTCAACAGTGAAGCAGAAGGACAATGCTTCCCTAAAGGCCTGGCACCCTGGTGGTCCCCTGTATTTATACCACTTCAGAAGCTGAGGAAAGATGGTCCTGTATTTGAAAACAGCCTAGGAGGAAAAAAGTGAGTTCTTGACAAGCCTGGGATATATAATGAGATTTCATCTAAAAAATTAAGATAGATATTTTCTAAGAATTGCATTTGAGATTGTTTTCCCTTCATTCTCATTTGCGTGTGTACATGCCTGCGTGTTTAGTGTTCGTGTGTGCATGTGCCTGTTCAGATATTAGGAACACTCCTACCCTCCCATTATACTTTGTAAATGTGTTTCTACACCAGCTCGACAATGAAGGTTCTCTGTTTTCCAAATTCTTAGGAACTTTCTTTGAAGGTAACTAAACATTTACTTGAGATTGAGTTTGGTACCTTGAACACAAGGATAAGGTGGCAGAAATGGAAATATTGAAGAAACAATGGCACCTACTGATAATGAATTTTCCAGAAGATGTAACAGAACAGCAGAGCATCAGATCACAGGTGGCAGCGATATCTCTGCAAGGGAAGCACCCAAGAGTAAAAATTGAAGCTCAGACAGATGCCTGAGAGTGAACATTCACAACAACGCTCCTCTAAACATCCCAAATGCCTGCTGACTGCCGAATGGACCTGCAAACGGGGTCATAAGCCGCCCTGTGTCACTACTGACTGCCTTGTCGCCTGTTGACCTGAATGCCCTTCCAGCTCACACAGTCATCTCCACTATTTAAATGACTATTTTAGGGGCTAGGGAGAAGTCTTGGCAGTTAAGAACCTGTAATACTGTTGAGAGACTCTGGGTTTAGTTCCCAACATCCATATGTATGGCTCACAAAGCCTGTGACTCCCCAATACCCTCTTTAGGCCAATGAGAATTCCTGTACTCACTTGCACATACCTAGAACACACAAGTTCAAGGTCATTTTGAACTACACAGCCAATTTGAGGCCAGACTAGAATCTTTACAAGAGACTCTGTCCTCCCAAAACGTAATCATTACCCATTGTATAAAAGTGTGATATCACCAATTTTAATATATTATAAATTACTTAAATAAGTAAATTGATGTCTTAGTTACTTTTCTTGTTGCCCTAAAATATAGCCTTGCAAAACTAACTTGAGGGGGAAGGAGTTTATTTTGGCTCACAGTCCATCATGGGAAGCCATTCAGAATTACAGCTTGAAGGTACAGTCCATCGTGGTGACGTCATTTTGCGTCTGGAGTTAGGAAACAGAATCGTGAATGCTCATTTCAACTTCTTTCTCCCCTTTATGTGATCCAAACCCCAGAAAACAGGGAATGGTTCCACTCCCTGTTAGGGTGGGTCTTTCTACTTCAACTAACCTGATCTAAAATTCCTTCACAGGTGTGCCTGGAGGGTTGTCTCCTAGGGGATTCTGGAAGCTGTCAAGTTGGTGACCAACATTGACCATCACAACTACTAACCAGTTGGCACCTGCCCCACCTCGGATGCTCACTGATACTGATGCTTGTTCCCTGATTCCTGTTCCTTGAGTTAGGGGAGATAATAAACATTCATTCTCTCTCTCTCCCTCCCTCCCTCCCTCCCCCCACCCCAATATATAGTCCCACTGAGTAGTTCTAGCTAGTCTGAACTCACTATGTGTATGAAGCTGGCCTTGAATTCACAGAGATTCACCTGTCTCTGTCTCCTGAGTGCTGGGATTAAAGAAAGATGTGTGTCACCGCACTGGGTCTCCGAATATTTCTTTGTTCAAGCAGAGGGACAGAAAAGGGAGCAAATTCTGAGCTCATCACAGTAAACAGAAAATAAAAGAGACAAATAATTTATTGAAAACTTCAGAGGTCAATGGCAGAGGAAAGGTTGGAACACCCCTGACCTACATCCACCTCTTATATCTGCCTTCTCTCTAAGCTTCAGCTGAATATCTTTGGTCATGTTTCATATGATAATTTTGTATCTTTGTTTTTCTGTAGAAAGAAAGGAAAGAGTCATTCTCTTTTCTCCTGTATAATTTGGGATGGTTTTCTTTAGGGTCTAGATTGTTTCAGTGTTTCAGTTCTCTCAGACTCACAGTCTTGGTAACAGAAGACACAGTTATGACAGAGTGTCAAATCTAAGGACGTCTTTCCCTATTTTTCCCATAAACAATCTTCTTCACAGGAGACACCATGCCTGGTCACTTGAGTACACTCCATAGACTCTCTTCCGGCTCCACACATTTAAGCTATGTCTATTGTCCTTTACTCAAGAATAGCTGATGCTTGAAGACAAGTCCACATCATGCTGTGAGCCCTGACTGAAGCTTGTGACTGAGTATGGTATGTGATAAGAGAATTTCCAGAAGCTAGTCCCACACAGGGAGGCTTCACAGAAACTTCACTGAAGACAGCAGCACACAAAAACACCTCATTAGATCCCACTCCAAACTCTGTTTCCCTTAGCTTGTTCTAGAAATATCTTTCTTGGCATCCATGCTGCCCAAGGAAGGAGAAATATGACAACCACTTAGAATAAAAGAAAAGAGAACCCTAGATTGTTTCTTTTTAAATGCCTTACTTGAGTAAATTTTATTAATAAAGCAAGGGTACAGATGGTTAGGGCCTTAAAATGCACCCATGCAAATAAGTGGGTGTGGAAGCTATGAACTTATTAGCTTCAAGATAAACAAGCCTCTGTGTCCCTTCCTGCTGTCCACCTGTAAACATGGCTGTGTCGGGACAATCACTGCTTGACTGAAATGACTTAGTCTGTTTCCTTAAAGAATCACAGCTTTGTTTCCTTTGCTCCTTCGTGGGGAACAGATGAAGTCCTGAGTGAAGGTGTGTTACTGATAGGAGCATGGCCATGCCAAGGACCCCAGCGCCTCAGACTCATGAGAATGACATAGTCTTCTCTTGGACAAAGTGCTAAGGTTGAATGTTGATGAGGAGTTGACCTTTAGCTATTATCCATGTGTGTAGAAATATCAGATTCAACTCTCCTCCCAAGATGATGGCCTTTGCAGAAACTACATCCTCCCCTGGGATGACACAAGATGAAACTGCTTTATCTCAGAGACCTCCTAATAAGATTAGCTAATCCTCCTGAGTTCCCAGGCTATTGGTGGCATCTCTATCAGGTCACATGGCCTACCTAATCCTAGCTTTTCTGTATATGTGTCTGTCAATCTCTGAGATATGCATCTCACAACTCTCCAGAATCTGTCACAATTCATTGTGCATTTTTCTCTTAACTAGTCACTTGTTATTGAATAACTGATAAAATGTGAATGCATGGATGGATGACATTTCTACTGAGGGACAAAGAAAGAGATAGTATTTGTACAGGGGCAGATGAATCACTTTCCGTAACGCCCACCAGGGGGAGCTAATGGGCACTGTGAGATGGAGGGTAAAGGGCATACTTAATTATTTTAAAGGATATTTGAAATCAGATTCTTGTGCTTCTGGACACAAGAAAGGTGAGATAGGCCTGCTACAGTCAAGCACACAAATTAAAAAAAAAAAAAAAAAGAACCGAAAAGAGAAAGCCACTTCAGACTGGAGTCACTGTACTGGCCAATCACCTCCATTTCCATTTCTCTCTGGCCTTTGATGACTGCTGCCACCGAGAGTATACTGGAAACACCACGCCCTGGTCTGCGCTCCATATTTATAGAGCTTTTTAGCACAAAGACATTTTCATCAAAGCACTTTAAGAGCCGGGCACACCCTGACACACACATGGGCTCCATGAAAGCAACTGCAAGTTCCCAGCAGCCCGGGGCCTGAGCTGGCACACAGGAATGCTTTGGAATACACTCCTTGGCCACAGGCAAGGAGCCCAGCTTGAAACTAGTTGGAAGAATGACATCAGGCAGAGCCAGCCAAGTCCCTGCTGCAGGGCCCTGACCTGTGTTTCTGGAAGGCAACTTAAACTTACCAGTGTTGATCATGTGCCAGATCCTGTTAGGCTCTTTACATGTTTTATCTCATCTAATCCTAAAATCATTTCCATTGTACTAGTAAAGAAGTTGGGGCTAAGAGGCAAATCATGGGCCTGGGGCGTTCCCCAGTAAGAGGTAAAGACCCACCTGCCTCAATCATCTCCTACCTTTTTGATGTTGCCCTAATACATGATCTAAGTATAACAAAGAAAATACAGTTTTTAGAATCACAGGTGCATAAGATGGCTGTGGGTTTATTTGTATTACTTAACACCAGCATGGCTATCTCAGTATAATTCAAAAGTAGACCAGAAGTATTCCATCAAAGCTGATATTTTAATAGGTAAGACAGCTCTTTCAAAATTCTCATGAGCCCCCCTGCTGAAGCTGTGCTGGGGGTGGCATATATCATAATTTATCTATATTACAGCTTTTATATGTGATATTCCCACAGGTTCCAGAACAGAGGACTTACCACCTGGTGGGCTTTGGAGAAGTATTAGGTACGGAGGGGTCTGACTTAATCAGTGAATTCAGACTATGTTAGAATGAGAAGGTGGTAGAGCCTAGTTGTGGGAAATGGGCCACTGAGGGCGGTGTACCCTAAAAAGAACATTGTTCGTCCCCTCTCCCCTTCTGTCTCACTATGTCTCTCTGTTTTCTGGTCCCTGTAAGTTTCTGACACATGCTTTTGCTGCATATTCTGTGTTGTTGCTTCAAGCCCAAAGCAAATCTATATTATTGAATTTGCCTACATGTGGAGGCTGGAAGCCAATGTTAGGCATCTCCCTTCATTGCTTCTCCACTTTAGTCTTTGAGGCAGAGTCTCTCACAGTGAGCATCAGAGATCTTCTCACTTCCATTTCCTCATTTGCTGGATTCCTGGTACCTTCTACTCTGACAGGCTTTTTGTGGCTACTGGGAATCTGAGCTCAGGTCTTCATGCTATGTAGCAAGCAGTTTCGCAACTTAGCCATCTCTCCAGACGCTTTATTTTTAATAGCTATTTAACAGCTAATTTGCAAATTTTTCAGAAATTTAATAATTAGGTCTTAGGATTTCCCAAGTTTGTTCTGGCATAGCCCTGAGGTCATTGCACTAATCCAAGGGTGTAATCCTTGTGCCGCAGGCCACGTTGTTAGTTGGGACATGATCAAAGGGGTCAGATTTGAGATCTCTAAGGGTAGGACAGAGATTTGCTGGTAGACTCCATGTGGAATAGAGGAAAAAGAAAAAACAGAGGTGACACACCTGTCCTTGTGTCCGATCCATAGCTCTGTCCTCCGTGTCTCCCCATGTGGCGCAGATGGTGAAAACACCATCTTGTCCCCTCTCTGTCAAATTCATGCTGCAAACCTTCTTGGTGTCATGGCCGCCTTCCACACTTCCGTCTACACCTGAGAGAATGCTGAGGAGACAGAAGCCTTCCATCATTAGCTTTTATGGAGCAAAAAAGTTGGCAGAAATCTTGCTTTCCATGAAGCCAAGTTTCTAAAATGATCACTTTTATTCTTGAAAAATGATCTATTTGTTTTACTTTTATACAGAGAAAGAGAGAAGAGAGGATCAGGGCAAGCAAAGAGGGATGTGGAAGGGACAGAGATCATGGGAAGGAGGACAAACGAGGGGGTGAGGAAGAAGAGGGAAGGGCATCCCCCCACCTGGGAGAGCAGTGCAGTGTCCATCCTGAGCACAAGCAACAGCCTTTTCATGTTGCTTTCTGTGTTTCATCCGCAATTCAGTTCATTATATTGAGCATACATTAGACATTGTGTGATAAAAATTTAAAGGATGAACAAAGACGTGTCAATTTTTTTCCAAATATATGAACTGAATTTATCTTTGAAAAAGGGTCTTGGGAGTAGGAAGCCCCAAGGCAATGGCAGGGCAATTGTGTTAGAAATAATTCCCAAGTTGACAGCATGGCCCAGGACACAGCAATCAGCACTCCAAAAGCCTCTCAGAGTGAGTGAGCACAGTCCTTTACCTCTTTCTGCCTAGGATGTGGATATGCTCGACTGTGAAGTGGAACTACCGATACTATGCCATGTCTCTCCTTCTTGAATTATGATGGTAATCAAAGAAATAGACAGAAACCCAACATTCGTCAGCCTTGCTAAAGAATTGCATGTGTCTTGATCACAAGCTTTACTAGAGAATTTTGCAAGAGAAAGCTGCCTTAATTGTGAATAAAGAAACATTTATGTCCTTTTTAAGAAAATTGAAAATTCCCATAAGAGTTCTCCCAGTAAGGACTGGTTGGTCACCTAAACATACCAGCTGCCTCCGGCGAAGTCTTTAACCAGCAGGGTCTACAGTCATTCTGACTCAGCACCGTTAATTCCGTATTTGACAAGCCTTACTGAAAATAATTAATAGGGGCCTGCTGTGGTCCAATGGGGAGAGGCAAGCTAAAACGACACCTTGACTCAGGAAGCATTGTCGGCTTCCTTTTTCTGTAAGCCTTATTTTTTTGGCAGGTCACTCCATGGAGAGATGAAAGAGCATAAAGACTGAGCAAGCCCTGACCTGCTGGGCAGGCTACGTCCATAGTTAGAGAGCGTGGAGCCTTTGCTAGGGTCAGCACAGTGTCCTTCAGGCTCTGGGCACGGTTGTCTTTGAGCAGCCCTGTGACGCTCAGAAGAGACGTCTCATATTGACAGCCTCAAAGGGTTCCTGTGTTAATCAATAGCAGCATTCTCTCCTGCCTTTGGCTAAAAGCTAAAGAGACAGGCTGGAGCATATGTGATTACTAGAATTTAATTATATATCACATTGATTTTTAATTAGAACTCTTGTGGGGGCCTCGTCTATCAAAGTATTTCAGCTGGCGAAATGCTTTACCTAGTCCATCAAGTAATTTGAAATGTATTTCTCCTTCTGACCTCTGACCTCCTTGATGAGGAAGAAAATCTGCCAGGCAATCCACTCCATGAAAGTGAAGAAATGAAGAACAGCCACTTCTCCAAGCCCTAGTTACCATAAACTTCAGCATCTAAGACACCAACCTGGAGAATCGACAGTGAGGGGCTTTCCGCTTGTTAGAATTCAGTCCAGTTCCGGTTCCCTCAGGAACTGTCACACTGGCTGTGCTCCTCTTAGTCTTAGCTGTCTGAGGAGAAGGTACCAGTTAGGTTTTAAAAATCAGGTCTGTCTCATTTGACTGTGTTTTCAAGTATAACAGGGATGCTCCAGAGATGCCCAGGGTGCCCCAAAGCTGAGAGACATACTTGGCAGGCTGGAGGCAAGATCCAAGCCTCCTCATCCAAAGGTCCCACTGGGATATATACTTGCACAAGACTCAGAGACATCAGCTTTGTCTCCTAGAATTTCTGCTTTCTCTACAAAGATGCTCTGGGATCTAAAAGTTACCTAAACTATCTTAAGTATTAACACTAGTCAATTGCTGTCCAAGACACAGGCAAATGCATAGCAGCCGATGCCCTCCAAAGTATAATAACGTGCCTCCATTGATGATGGGGTTTTAAGTCATGAGCTGGCTGTATTCTAAGCTAAAAATTAATTGAATATCCCAGTCCATGCTCCTTTCTAGCCTAGTAACACTGCACCATGGGATACTGGCTTTTTCCTCACGGTCTCAAGGCTATCCAAGGGCTCACTACCATTGCCTCACCTCTCAAGAGGGTAGTACATCTTGTTTTGACAGCTAAGACAAAGATCTAAACTCAAAATCTGAAGTACTCTTCTTACTGACTGCATATGGACTTCACACCACTGTGAGGGTGAAAAAACTATTAAAAAGAATCATTGTAAGCCAGGGATCATCTGTAATCACTTTAATCCCTGCATCAGCAGCATTCCAGGCAGGGTGCTTGCACTATTTACATGGCTTCTGTTGGATGGATCTTCATTTTACAAGCAGGAACGTTCAACACAGAACATCTAATTAGCCAGCAGAGCTCATAGAGTGAGTGACCTGGAGCTACCCTCTCCCTTCTCCTGACTTGCTCTCACATTACCCAATGCGCTCTTCTAGGACCCACCTGATACCTCTTTCACACCTGCCAGGAACGAGCAGAGGAGCCTTGCCAGCCTGTGAAAAGCAGCCATCCCTCACTTCCTTTCCCCTACACTGCCCTGCAGCCAAGTTCATCACACTGACCCACTTTCTTTGTGACTAACACGACTGACTGAAGTAAGATTTCCCTACCTCCCAACATCTGCCCAGACTCTCCTTTATCCCATCTATTCATCCATTCAACTCACAATATCCCTGGAAGATTCCCACACATGCCAGCCACTGTGTTAATACTGACCATCAATGAGTGGGCAAACCTTTGTCTTCAGCCTAGTTAGGGGAGATAATCCAGGTAAACGAACTATGGGGAACAAGAGGAGAATGCTGATATCTGCAAATGGCATAAGATCATGAGCTCATCCAAGAAAACCTCTAAATGCAAAATTTGAAATATGGCTTCTACTAAGTGTATGTGGCCTTTGCACACTGGAAAGCTGGAGAGTCATTGCAGATGCTGAGTACCATGGGGCGGGCCCTCCAAGCTGCTCTTGAGTGGGGGATCCTAGGTCCTAGGACTATAAGGATGTTTACTGAAAAATGCTCAGCCTCTAGAGCCCGATTCCAAGCTCTGTCACTTGCTACACTCCTCTCTCTCTCTCTCTCTCTCTCTCTCTCTCTCTCTCTCTCTCTCTCTCTCTCTCTTTCTCTGTCACACACACACTCACTTACTCTCTCTCACACACACATATACACAATGCTATTTTTCTGGTGTGAGTGAGAGTATTGGAGGCTTTTTCTAGATATGTGAGTGTGTCTCTGTGTGTACTCAGGTAGCCACAAAGGCCGTAAGGGGGAACAAGGGGGCACTGAATCCCTTCAGGCTGGAGTTCTAGGTGGCTATGAGCCCCCTGATGTGAGTGTTGGTATATGAACTCCGTCTTCATGATATAGCAGCAAATACTCTCTTCCCGCCACCACCTCTCCAGCCCAGCCTCGGGCCATTATCATCTTTCTTTGCATATTCGCATTTATCTCTGCCAGGCTGTTAGGGTTTGAATCTGGTGTCTACCCAAGTCAAATCTGTTGAGGATTTGGTCCCAGCTTATGGCATCAAGCATTGGCAGGCGGGACCTAGCAGAAAGTTAGGCCATTAGCGGAGTGCACTCTTGCAGAGGAGGCTGGGATCTTGTCCCTCCCACTATCTCTGGCTTCCCAGCTATCATGAAGTGAACAGTTTCCCCTGCCACAATATGCTGCCTCACCACAGACCCAGTAGGAACAGGACTACGTGACCATAGACTGAAACTGGGTGCCAAAGGAATCTGTCCTTATAGGTTGTCTGCCTCAGGTATCTTGTGTGGGTGAGAGTAAGCTGCTTCCTTCCATGCTAGTCACAGGTCTTTGCTCCTGCATATGTCTTAGCACTCTAAGTAGACAATGTCCTAGATGAGCAGAAGCATACTGCAGTGGAAATCTTTCAACAACACAGAGTGCTGCCTATGAACACAGAATGAAGACTGCTCATGCGTGTGTTCTCCAGTTCAAACCTGAGCCTTGGAAGTCCATATGTGCCGCAGTGCTCCAGCAGAGCTGAGGGCAGTCACAACCCCTGGGCAGTCAGCACTTCGGAATCAGCACTCTACAAAGAAATCCCAAATGTGCCATTTCTCTGAAATTAATTATCAAGCCATCAGCAAAAGCACTTGACAGGGGTGCTCCAATGCCATAACAAGTCTGGAACCTGGGGGATACCTTATATCAGCCGTTCTCAACCTGGGTGGGTTGCAACCCTTTGGGGATGGCATATCAGATATTTACATTAAGTAATTTTACAGGAGCTGAGATTCACTTCAGTTTCAACACAGAACCATCCATGTGTACCAACCCATTGATTTTTAATTAAAAACTTGTGTCTAAGAAGTTCAAATCTGATATAGCATTCAAGTGGAAGCAATTCCATTCAGATGAAAAAGATAGAAAACATGTCTGGAGCTTTCAGCAGGCAGATGACAAGGACATTGGTGTAACATTATCTTTCATAACTATCTTCTACAGGAAACCATAGTCTTCTGTGTGCCTTCTTTTCGGAGAATGACTTGAATTTGAGCTACTTGCAGATCCTGAGGCTGATGGGCACTGTCACCTCCCTCAGAGAAGCTGCTCTGCCTTCTTGTCCCCTGGGTTAGAGGGCTTTGAACTTCCCTGACCTTTGGTACCCACCTTAGAATTTCTATCTCTTTGGGATAGTTCAAGCTTTCTTCTCTGATTAAAACATTGCTATTCTGCTTAAGATAAATATAAATTATGCTTACATATATTTATTATTTACACAAACATACATACACATGTATATATTGTATACATATACCATGCACTTTGGTAGTCTCAAAAGCCTGCTACTGAGCCAGGTGTGATGACACATTCCTGTAACCCCACCACGTGGGACATTGAGGCAGGAGGGTCTCATGAACTTGAACCAAACCTACACTTCACAGCAACTAAAGTGGAAGACAGAAAGAAGGAGCAGGCTTTTAAATAAATATCAAGGTGTTTTTTTCCTCCCTGAAATTCATAAGTATTTAGCTTTCCCTTATTTTACTAACTTTAATGTGCAATGAAGATTGAAAAAGTTACAGGAATCCCGCTATGATCTGAATGTGAAATGCTTTCCACAGATGAACATGTTTGAACACTTGCCCCGACCCCCAGCTGTGGCACCACCTCAGGAGAACTCAAAAGCTTAGGGATGTGTGTTCTAGGTAGCAGAGGGGGTTGCTGGGACTCTAAAGTCTGCAGGGACTCAAGTACCCGGCTTCTCCATCTGCCGGGATTTGAATATGACACACCACCCACTCCCAGTACCTTGTGCCTCCGCTGGTAGAATGGACCCAAGCCTCTGAAATGTGACAAATATGCTTCTCCTCCTTAATTGGCTTTTCTCAAGTATTTTGTCACACTAATGAGAACAGTCACTAATACAATCACACACACACACACACACACACACACACACACACACACACACACACACACACACGAGCAAGCGTACTTGCATGTACTATCCTTGAATTTTATCCTAAACATTTCTAGGCAAGACACTGGAAAGAAAGGAGTCACCATGTAGCTCTCCATAGAAAGACCAAGGAGATACAGAGAAGTCACAGATAAAAGCAGGAAGCTGAACCCACATTTCAAAACCTGCTCAGTCCTAGAAATTTCCCCAGTGACAATCGTCACCAATAAAAGTCTGTCTCCTTTGGGTTAGCCCTAATTTTTTTTCATTAAGTGATATAATTGCAAAATATGATGACCTCTGTGGGGAAGAACACTTGCTCCAAAAGCAACAATAATTTTTTAAGACAAGAGAACCCTAACTTTTTAATTAATTTTGTTCATTGCCTGTGTGTATGAGTGAGTGTGCCTGTGCCAGGGTGCCAGCTTGTGAATGTCAGTTCTCTGTTTGACTATGTGGATCCTAAGGATTGAACACAAGCCTCAGGCTCAGTAGCAAGAGCCTTCTGAGCCATCTTGCCAGGTCACTGGTTTAGTCTTACTTTTAATTCCTTTTAGATACTATACTATCCATAAATACATTCCCATGAAATACAGTAAACACAATTTTAGTATTGACCTCATTAATGTTTGACTTCTACTTCTTAGATTTCTTCTTCTCTTCAAATACTCTGGCAGATCTCTCCCCTTCCCCTATACATATGCCCTTCTGTGACATCTAAAGGGTTTTCCAGCATCCAGGCATTTTTCCTGGAGGCTGTAGAGAGAGATACTCAAAGCACTCTTGTGACATCTCTGTGGAAAATAGAGGCCAATTATAACCCCAGTGGACTGATGTGGGAATGTCTTTCTGTATGCTGTGAATATCATTCTTTAAATAAAGGAACTGTTTTGGCCCATGACAAGCATCATAGAGTAGGTGGGGAAATCAGAGCATAGGTAGGAGAAGAAGAAGAGCAGAGTCAGACAGAGATGTGATCCAGCTGCCCAGGAATCAAGATGTAACGA
The DNA here is from genome assembly GCA_004025045.1 of Sigmodon hispidus. NCBI lineage: Eukaryota > Metazoa > Chordata > Mammalia > Rodentia > Cricetidae > Sigmodon > Sigmodon hispidus. The sequence continues at coordinate 14,236 of PVIH01010945.1, forward strand.
CACAGGTAAGCCACGGGCCACATAGCAAGACAGAATAATGGAAATGGGTTGAATTAAGATGAAAGAGCTAGTTAGCAATGTGCCAAGCACATAGGTCAAACAGCATTAAATTAATATAAGCATCTGAGTCATTTTGGGGAGCCTAAGCAGCAGCGGGCAGCTAAGCACTCTGGAACTGCAGGTCTTTGGGTCTGGACCTCTGGCCAGATAGGGCCAGAAAGCTCTTGGATAGAGCTTTAGTACACAGGTACTACGTGTGTAACTACACTAAGCCATAACTAATTTTAATTTTGAAAAGGCTTGCTTTCCTAGATTCATAGTGAGTAGTGGTGCTTGTTGTTTGTAATTCAGCAATTTGCCTTTCAAAGGCACACATAGATCTTATTGTGATTTCCCTCAGTACACAGACACAAGCCACAAATGACTAATTAAATTACTTTTCCAAAAACAAGGATGAAGACAGACCTTCCATTCTATGGTAAGCACTAGCATCTTTCCATCCATGTCTTGAAGCTGGTCAAGATGGGACCCCACCCCCACCCCCATGGAAAACAACTACACAAGTTAAGAAACTTCCTGGCATCGCTAGCAGTCAATTAACAGCCAAGAAGACATAGGAAGGTTTATGGGTGCTGTTTGCTCTTAAGTGAAATACAGTTCTTGAATTCACAACACAGACTTCCAAAGAAAGAAAAACACGTGAGAAGTCATAAAGGGGAGACTGTTTGCTTCCTGTCTGTGATAAGACATGACCGGCATTAACCTGGTACTGAATTCTAGCCCAGGGAACCATGTAAAAATGATTTGAAGCTGGAGCTGGTAGTTTGATTCTGGGAAAGCTGGCAGGCCAACCATTTCTGCTACCTCCCAGGCCCAGATCCAGAGCTTTGAGCTGGCCCACCCCAAAATCTACTCCATTTATGAATTGCTGGAGCATGTGAAGGGATTGGTCCTACAGAACCTTAGCTGCAGGATCTCCTTGACTTCAGGGAACAGCAGGATATTCTTTTTTTTTTTTTTCAGGAACTGAATTACCCATTGTGTGTAGCTTGGTGTTCAGGACCATGGTGAGCCCTCCTCTGTGTACATGCAGATCTTGTTCACTAAAATAACTGCTATTGGCATGCAGAATTTCAAATACCTGGCATCTTTCCCTAGACTCCACTGTTTTCTGAAGGATAACCGTTTACTTCTGAGATTTTTTTTTTAAGGAAAACGTATGAATGTATTGACTTGCTGCATATTAATTCCTGTTCAAATCTGGAGACTGGAAAATCAGGATGGGCTAAGTTCTTGAGTGTTGGAAATAGATTCATAAAATGCTTACTCCACTTCTTGAGACTTTCATTTTGGATTGTGATGAGGCGTTATGGTTCATGGGATTGTATTATTTTTGACAAATTGTTAAATGTGATTTATTTGCATTATTTCCCTAAGGCTTTTTACTTAGGTAAATTGATAACTTACAAAAAGAAAATTCTTTTGTCAGATCATGGAACTTGGTATTTATTTTGGAAAAATGGTTATTGTGACATTACTGTATGTTATAATTCAGAAAAGTATAAAATTTACTATAAGGCAAAACCAGTAGTATAAGTTAACAACATACCAGAAGCCCCTCCACACCACTCCTCATGTAGAGTGATTCCTGTACTAAATGTACAGACAACTTAGAAATATACCTACCATCACAAAGAAGAAACAAAACACTTAGACTGAAACCCAAGAAAATAGTAGTAATTGCTATGTATGAAAAGGACAAGTGCATTTACACAGCAACTCAGCATAGTCTAACAAAAAGTGACTGAGAACACAGAAAATATTTCAGAACTTAATAAATAATTGAAAACATGGAAATTAATTTAAATGTCTTAAAACACATAGAAAACAAAATGAGAGTTTGATTAACTATTTCCAATAAAATTATGCAAAAATAAACAAACCTATTGTTAAAAAACTGGAGAACAGAGAAAATATTTGATCTCTTTTTTAAAAAACACATCAGTAGCCAACTTTACACAAACAAGGTTTGGTTTTATTTTTTGAGACAGGGTTTCTCTCTGTATCCCTGGGTGTCCTGTAATTCTTCATGTAGATAAGGCTGTCCTCAAATTCATAGAAATCCTCCTGCTTCTATCTCCCAAGGATGTGGGATGTCTCACTGAAAACCACTCACTCCAAGAGATTGACAACCTAAGTCTGTAGCTCTGGCTCCATGGTGAAAGGTGAGAAATGATTTCCAGAAGTCCTCTATATATGTGTGTGTGTGTGTGTATAAATAAAACTAATTTACTTTTAAAAAATCCCTAAGCATAAATCCTATATTTTTTTGAGATAGTGTCTATATAGTCCATACAACCACGGCTGTTCTACAACTCACTATATAAACCATGATGGCTTCGAGCTCACAGAAATTTACCTGCCTCTGCCTCCTGAGTGTTGAGATTAAAGGCATGTAAGGCCTAATGATATCTTTTTTATGTATTATTAACTGGCTCATTCTATTTTCTTTATCAGTGTGTGTGTGTGTGTGTGTGTGTGTGTGTGTGTGTGTGTGTGTATGAGATGTCTGTTCATGTACGTATATACATGCATGTATGTCTGGGTGTCATGGTGCATATACAAAGGTCAGTAGAAATCTTCTGATGTAGATCTTCACCTTTCACCTTATTTGAGGCAGCATCTTTCTTTTGTTCATTGCTGCATAGGCCAAGCCAGCAGACCTGCCAGTTCCCGTGAATTTTCCTATGCAAACCTTCATTGCCATGAAATCATTAAAATTGTAGATGTGTCTGGCCTTACATATGTTCTAGGGATTCGAACTTAGGATTTCAGACTTATGTAGCAAGTGCTTTACCTACAAACAGTCTCCCAGCTCCTCCAGATAGCCTCTAACTCCCGAGTTCAAGCACTTCTCTTGCTAGTCCCTGAGGAAGTGAGTCTGCAGCTGTGAACACTGCTCGTGGCAGGCCTCGCTTTGGAGAGTACGTGTATGCATGCTGGAAAGTGTGTAAGTACATGTGCGGAAACATGGCAATACTATCTTAAGAGAGCTGAGCTAAGATAACTACAAATTTACATTTATAAATACGAACTAGTAAGAAGAAAGACAGGATAGGAGCTTTTCCAGAGACACGTGGACATAAAACACACTCTCACACATGTTTACTGGAAGAACTACCAGAAACACCTGCAGGAGCAGAAAGTAAAAGCATGATGAAGGAATAAGTTCCAAGAGATATAGTAAGAAAAGAAATGATGAAAACATGGTAGAAGGGCAGTTAAGTTCATTTTAACCAATAAATGCTGAAGAAACAGCAATAAGAACAATAAATGCTAAACAAAAGGTAGAGGACAAAGAGGAGAAGCACTGATGTAATTAAATGAAGGTGAGATGTGTATGATGAACCCGTGCTAAGTCAGAAAGTCTCAAGGCGGCAGCATGCTCCTATAGTGTCCTCTTGAGGAGATTACAGATAATGATGTTTTCATTTTTGAAAGAAAAAAATGTAAATACATGTACTTCTACAAAAACTTCACTATCATTGAAATTATCCAAATGCAGTAGATAAGAATATTAATGCTCACACCATGTACAGAGGCATCCATTACCCTGTGAGGAGCAGGGTCTCCGAGAGTACGCTGGGAGTGAGCACAGACCTAGAGCCGGAGGCTAACAAGGATTTTCAGGGCTGGAAGATGGCTCAGGGGTGAAAGGACTACCTTCCCAGAAATCCCAAGTTTGGATCCTTGTACCCACTACTTTAGCTCCAGTTCCAGGGGGTCTGGTGCCCTCTTCTGGCCTGTGTAGGTACCTACACACACACACACATACACACACACACACACACACACACACACACACATACACACACACACACACACACCCCTTAAAATACAAATACAAATAAACTTTCAAAAGGTTTGGAGATTTTAGTTTTATCACCAGTGTTTTGTTGATTTAAAAATACTGCAAGAGAACATGAACTTGAAAGCTTAAAATTTGAAACCTAACCTTTTCAGGTGCCCAAGACATAGGGCTTCATTCCTTCCTTCATTTTCCTGTTTTATATTTTTTGAGAAAGAGAGATATTAAAGCCCTGACTTGTTTGAGCTTTTTGTTCAAGTGTGTTGCTACATTTGTAAGCTCCAGAACCATTCAAGATAAAGCCCTTAAGCCACAGAACAGCTCGGTGCATGTCCAGAGCAGGCAGGAGGCCACAGGACACACTCTACCTGTTATGTGCAGGTGAGGAAACTGTCAAAGGAAGAGAATGTCCATGAACCAGGGCTCAGTGCCTTTTAAACCCTGGTAGTTATAAGAGCCGCATTATCTTGTGCTGTACCTTGGTTTGAATTACTTCTCTCTGGCTTCAGTATTCAAGTGGTAGAACAGAGATGTCAATATAGAACTGCCTTGGCCAGGGGTCATCAGGGGGCTATCCAATTAGAGGACCCTTCAGAGCCATGGAAAAGAAAATAACTTGTCTGTCATAACAAGGACCCTCCCCACGGGAAGCAGAACAATCAGCTCTGTGTGTTAGTTTCTCTTAGAGCGCAGGGAAATCGTAGCACAATGAGAAACATTCAGATTGCCTTCTGTGAGTGATGAGTGGTGGTGTGTTGCCCATGGGCTTCATTGCTCACTAGAACAACCAGCTGACATCACTCCCATGAGGAACACAAGAGTAATTCTAGAGCAGAGAAACACAAGAGCTAATCTGTGGGCAGACTAAATCTGTGTTTCGTTCAGTGGACATTTCAGGAGAGCATACTCAACCAAGCTCTGCATTCTTAGGACACAGCAAGGTCAGAGTTATGGGACAATGGAAGGGTGCCTGAGTTATGCTTCCTGTTTCCAGGATATGATAAAATATCCGGAGGAAGCATTAAAATGAGGGAAAGGTCTACTTTGGCCCATGGTTTAAGAAAATAGTGCATCAGGGTGGGGAAGGCATGGACGCAGGTGTGTGAAGTATCTGGTCACGTTGAATCTACAGGCAGGAAGCCCAGGACAATGACTGTTGGTGCTTGCTTAGCTTACTGTTTGCTACTCAGTTTGAGATCATAAAATGGTGCTCCCACCTCAATTAACCTAATCGAGAAAATCTCTCTCACAAGAACGCCAGGAGGCTTGCCTCCCAAGTAACTCTGGACCCCTGTAAAGATGCTACCTAACACTGACCATCACAAAGTCCTATGAATTAGCAGCTTGCTTTCCAGCAGAAGACCCAGCTTTGGGTTGGCTCAAATTCTTCACTACAGATCAGGAATGGCTGATAGGAAGTTCCAGATTAAGATTTCCAAGCCAAGACTGCTACTATAAATGACAAAAGCCAAGTCTGGGCAGTGTCAGGGAGGATGCAGAGTAGCTTACTGTCTGAGAGACTTGAAAGGTAGCATAAAGAGAAGAGAGGTTGGATGCCTAACTGTGTTAGGTAGGGGCATACATTGACTGGAACAGTTCCAACCTTTCTTGCAACTCTAGAAGGAACAGAAGAGATCACTGAAGGCCTGGAAATGAGGAAAGAAGGCAATTGACAAGAAATTAGAGTTGGGACATGGGCCTTTGTGTGGTGATGCTGTGAGGAACTGAAGCAGTCAGGCGAGCGGTGGGGATAATGGCAAGAAGGTAATGATTGAGACACACCCACGTGGAAGAGAGCCACTGACTCACAGATGAGAAAAAACTGAGTGGAGGCAGTGTGTGAGGCTTAGAGTCAAAGCCTAGCATCTCATGACCACAGAAACTTCCAAGAGCAGCTTCTGGGAGGAATGAGAGAGGAAGCATCGAGGTCACCATCACACATATCTCACCATAGCCACCACAGTAATTCTAGAAGACCAGAACCTTCTAGCTTACAAATTAAGATTTCTGCACTGGCCTCAGTAGTAAAGGGGATATTATGTCCAGACTTGACTGAAAGCCATACCGTCGCCCAATGTACTTCTCTGATGACCAGGCTAGGGTGACCTGACCAATAGTTCTGGCTTCTGGATCAGTTTCTGTAACCCTGTCTAGACTATGGGATCTAGGTAGAAGGACGGATCCTAGGGCAGGGTAGGCAAGACAGAAATGTGGTCCCATGCTAGAGCGGAGAAGGAAGGAGCTTGGAGGAAGTTCAAGCCATGCCAAAGAAAAATCTAAAAGTGAGGCAAGGAAGACGGGATATGTATTGCAGAATGCAACACGAGCAGCTGTGACCAGGGAAAGTCAGGTGACAAGGCATGAGGCTAGGGGAGCAGTATGCTAGCTGGCTTTCCAAGCCGGAGACAAAACACCTGCGAGAGTCAACTTAAAAGTGAAGAGTCCTGGGGCTGGAGAGATGGCTCAGTGGTTAAGAGCACCGTCTGCTCTTCCAGCGGTCCCGGGTTCGATTCCCAGCACCCACATGGCAGCTAACAACTGTCTGTAGTTCCAGTTCCAGGCAAACACCAAGGCAAATAAATAAATAAATAAATAATAAAGTTTTTAAAAAAAAAAAAAAAAAAAAAAAAAAAGTGAAGAGTCCTAAACTTGTGGCCCCTGATTTCAGGTATTTCTACCCAATGCATCCTGGGAGAGTAAGAGGCAGAATACCCGTGACTAGGAAGAAGAGAGGCAGAGAACATGGTAGGTCAGCCTCTGCATATTTTCTTCCAGAGTGTACCTCTAGTGACATACTTTTCCACCCCAGGTGCTCACCTCCTACAGACACCATCTCTAAATATACCAAAGCTAAGGAGAAGATCTTCAGCACTTAGGCCTGTGAGGGTCATCCAAGATCAAACTATAGCAGTCTGTGTCAAGACTTTATCCCTAGAGAGCATGAGAACTGTTGACACTAGATGAGGAGACAGGCAGTTGAAAGCACGCACGCTCTGTTAGCAGTACTTCTTACTGCCCAATGGAGAGAACATTGCCTGGGGGAGATCATTTAAGGGCTCCCATGACTTGGGCAGAAACTAAGCTTCATCCCACTGTCTCCAGTCACAGAAGAGAAATACAAACATCTCTGAGTGAGGGAACATACTCCATTATACCTGCCTAACATTTAATGTAATGACTAGGGATGAAGCCTCCCCTGAGAAGAGATGGAAAAGGTAGAGAGAGTTAAATAACAAAAATAACCAATCTCAAAATTGCAGTGCACAGGGGAAAGTCTTCTGTCTACAGAACAGGGACCATTTCAGAAGGGAAAAAGCCAGACAGGTAGGGTGTGGGTGGAAAGACAAACCTCATGTCACTTCTAATTCAGACTCTCAGGAGTAAAATCTCTTTTTAACCTCTGTCTCATAGGATGCACTGAATAAGCCCTTCACCCTTGCAGACCTCCTCTGGACTTCCCTTGCTTGCAACTCTGGTCAGTATTCATCCACAACAAGCTACTACCAGGGCACAAGGCAACAAGAACCTGATTCTTCCCACAATGGACTTTAAACCCCTCTGTTTTAATCCCTTTCTCCCAAGGATGATTTACAGCACTACTCTTTGCCTTTTACTGGCTCAGTTGCAGCTATTTGTAAGTTAACGTTTAACATCTTCAAGTCTTTTCTAGAAAATTACATGGGGGATAAAAGGATCTTTGTAAGCCATAGGCACTGTACATCTATGTTATAAAGCCCCCCAAAACCCATTCAACACTTCAAGAAATAACTACCTGGGTGAACTGACTCAGTACCCTGTCGCATTGATTAATGACCTTGCTCCTCACCTGTACCTTTCCCTATGTGCATTTCAACTTACCTGATACTGTCTGGATCTAGTTCCTGTGCTCCCCAAATTCATCACCTCTTTGGTTTGATCTTTAAAGCCTTTGTATTAAAAGATGCAATATAAAAATTAATGACCTTGTGTCATGGGAAGCCAGGTATTTAATGTGTTGTCAGCCGGCATTATTATCGTGAGTATGATAGTAAAGTTTAAGATGAGTCACGGAAAGCAATATTGCATGTGCACTCAGATAAAAGCATCAGCAAGAGCTTCGAGGAAGCGTGTAATGAAAGGCTAGAACAGATGACGACATTCTAAAAACCCCGTTTCTCTTCAGCCAGATGCAATTGGAAATAATGATAGGGTTATCTGAATCCAACTGGGTTCTCTTTTTACTTCAGCTCTGATGATGAAGACCCTGTAGATACATAGATCTTTTGTCTCTGTCAATATTCTAAAAGTGAGACAGAAAAGGGACTTTGTTTCTCAATGCCTATGCACAAGAATGACACTTGCCAACTTCTTTTCTAGATGTCCAAAAGGAATGTGTCCCTGGAGAGACTGTGATGATACACAATTCCCCAGGAGACACTCTCTCAAATTCTGAGGAATATTGGATCTGAAGCCCAGAAATCCTGGTCCTTGTCTGTTGCAGGGAAACTTGGATCAAATCATGTAACTTACTTTCCATACACGTCAAGAGAAAAGTAAAAGCCACTTGCCCTGTGTGTCTGTGGCTTTGTTGTGAGGCTGCCAGGAGGAGCGGAAGGTACCACTAAAGATTTTCATACTCATTAGTCACAGCTTGCTGGCCTTTTCTACCTGAGCACATTACTCAACATTCCCTCCCTTCCTCCCTGAAGAGGGGGCAATACCATAAATTTAATGTATACGAAAACACTCTGGAGTGGCGTGACCGAACAGGAATGGGAGGGGGAGCCGACTGAGGAGTCTTGGCTCTCTCTGTCTGAGCCCTGTAATTACAGTGAGCTGTAAACCGCTGCACAGCACTTTGTGATGAGTGCTCTAGTGAACAGCACGGAAACACAGGCTTGGAAGAGTCTTTGGAGAATGGCTCCTCCACCTCTTTCCACTTACAGATAGGGAAACTGAGGCCCAGGACAGGTGAGGAGTTTGCCTGAGGGGGTACAGACATCATGATAATGATGAGTAAGGACCCAGAATCTGACTCCTCATCTTCTGGTCCTTCCTACGGACTTCACATGATTTCACTGACCTGGGGACTTGAGGTAAACACTGGAATAGAAGCTTCTTTTACAGAGATGGTCACTACCATTGTCACTGCAGAATGGTGGCCATCCTTTCCTTACTGGCTTCCATTATCAAACTAGGAAGTAATCTTCTGAAAAGGTCTCCCTTATGGGTTGGGATGCTGATGTCTCCACAGCAATATTGTTTCCTTCTTAAAGAAAGGCAGGTCCACATGGACTATGGGTTTGAACTTTTAAAACTCTGCATCTAAATTTGGGTTCTGGGTCTTTTAGTTGGGATTTTTCATGGGCCTTTGTTTTCCTAAGCAATTTTCTCATCTAAAAAAAAAATGAAGAAACAACTATGAAAACATTGTAAATTGTAAAATATGGGATAGGTATCATAATTATTGCCCTACACTCACCAAAACATCAGCATATAGCAAACCAAGTGAATATCACTTGTTGAACTCTCTCTTACTGAGTAGTGCGATCCACGGCCAGAGAACCACTGTTGCTATCCACTCACGGTTGTTTTTGTTTGGATGGTCAAGTGACTTGGTTCCCCTCCCTCACAGTTTGCATCTCTCCTATGCTTCTAGCCGTTTATCCCTTGTCCACTGTGATGACCAAGCTACACATTCTCAGTAATCAGTTCTCTCCAGTTGCCCAAGGAGACATTGGCATTCTTTTTACACATACATTGAAACATACTGAAAGAATGGTACTATATTAATCATCTCTGTTGTAGGAGATTTCTGACCCCCATCCAGGCCAGAGATCCAACCTGCCCGAGGCTGCTTTTCTCTCCACAAAATGATTCAGACACTTATATTAATTTCATAAATAACTAACTTTTTGGCCTATATCTCAGGCACATTGCTAGCTAACTTTTTCATCTTAATTCAACTCACTTCCATTATTCTGCCTGTCCACGTGGCCATGGCCACGTCCGGGTCCCTTATATGTTTCTTCCTTGGTGACTGGATGGAGTCTGTCAGGCTCTGTCCTACTCCTACCTGAATCTCAATTTCCCTGCCTACCTATGGTGCCCCACCATGGCCAAAATAGTTTCTTTATTTACAGAATGATATTCACTGCATACAAATAGACATTCCCACCACACATCTCTGTTTGGCATACAAGTAACAGAAAGCATCTGTGTTACTCAGCTTTCTGTCACCATAACAAAATACCTGGGGAATTACATGATCAAGAAAAAAAAGACTATTTGGGCTTACAGTTTTAGAGAGTCTAGTCCATGAATATAGGTCATATTGCTTTGAGCCTATATTCCCTGGAAAAAAAAGACCAGAATCCATCATCTTCTTCAAAGGCACAACCTGTATGAAATAAAGACCTCATTCAAAGCCCAATCTCTTATAGGTGCCACATCCCTACACACCGCTACTCCAACCCCAACCTGATTCCTGCCAAAGAGAAACATCTATGGAAGAAAGTTTTAACACGGACCTTTAGAGGACACTTAAGATCCAAACTATTGGTCTGAGGAGACCGCTCAACAACTCAAAGTGCTTTCTGAGTTTGAACCTCCAGTGGCCTAGTAAAAGGCATTAGGACTTGGCCGTGTAAAGTCCCACACTGAGGGAAGAGAAGCCTGGCAGAACTCAGAGGCTTACTGGCCAGCCAGGGAGCCAGACAGTGGCTTCATGTCCAATGAGAGACCTTGTCTTTAAAAGGAGGGTGAAAACAATAACAGAAGATGGTAGAAGTCAACCACGTATGTGTGCAGAATGAATGCACACATACAGGAAGAGACAGGAAGACAGAGATAAAGAGAGTTAGGGAGAGACAAGAACAGAGATCCAAAATACCCTTTTCTTAGGTGAAAAAGGAGGTTGATTGAAAAGGTGCTGGGCCAGCTCACAAGGTCAGATGACAGAAGTTACCAGTGACTTATCAGGGATGGATGGGGACTGTGATCTCTTCCTTCCCATGGCTCACTCTGCTCCTCTCCTTGAGCCGGCTTAATCCTCTTATTGTAGAAAATCCCCTCCCATTGTCCTTTCTGCTGCACAAAAGATAGCTACAGCATATCACTTTAACGCTTGGCAAGGATTGTACCTGCCCTGACTGAAATTTAGAGTTGAGCAAAACAACCCAGGTTTTATGACACAGGCTGATCATACACAGCCCTAAGCATAACCACTTTTTTAAAATTATTACACATACAGATAATCTTAGAGGCTTATCCAGGTCCTCGGAGCTAGAATTACAAAAGTTTTGAACCTTTCAACCTGGTGCTGAGAACCTAACTTAGATCCTCTGGAAGAGCAGCAGATGGCTTTAACTTCTAGCTCTTCAAATATAATCTCTTACCTTCCAATGAAAATATTTGGTTCAAAGATGACAGTCTTGCTCCAGAAGCATTACACATGTTGCTAGACAGCCAGAAACAAATATACTCTATAGTTTATAAAGGCTCACATTTTGTTGTTGTTTTAGGTAATCCAGGCTAGCCTTGAACTCACTATATATCCTAGGATGGCCTCAAATACACCATTAGAGGCATGCATCATCATGCTGAAACTATGGCTTCATTTTCTCCTGTAGGCAAAGAATTGTTCTACTGTTCTACTACAGACTATTACCTCTAATTAGTGACCAAAAGGATAAAGTGAGATCAAATGTTGACTGCCATCCCAATCGGACACTCCCTGTTTGAATCTAGCACATTGGAAATGCCTACCATGTTATACAAACCAGCAGGCTAAATCCCTGTGGAGGAATCAGAGAATGGTTCCTTCAGCCTTGTCTCCCTGTTATCTGTGTGTCTTCTACATCCAGTGACTCAGACACATGGTAAAAGATAATTCTAAGCCTGAGCAGAGTTACAATTGAGGCCCTTGCAGGGATTCTTTCTTGCAACTATGGAAAGAGTGGACGTTGTCTTTTCCTCCAGGGCAGAGGCTCCCAAGTCTTAACATGGGCAGCATGTTTAAATGTGGTCACCCGCACCAGAGTTTCCAAAGCTTGGCTGCACATCAGGGTCAACTGGAAACTTAGGAACATTCCAGAAACCAGGCCACACCTAGACAGTGAAATCCCACACAGGCACCAGGAGTCTTTGACATTTGCCAAGTGCTTTGAGTGTTCGAACAAGTTTGGGGAACACGGCTGTGACCCAGGGTTCTCAACACTAAGAACTGCATCCTGGAATCTTTGGGAAGATTGAGGAGAATAATGTGCCCAGGTCACAGTCCACACCTAAAGCCAGAGCTGGAATCCGGGAGAAAGAGGATAGAGCTAGGCATTGATTATTAAAGCTCCCTGGATGGTTGATCTCAGCCCTGCCCAGAGATTCTGACCAAATGGGTCCAAAGTGAGGCCAAGGAATCTGCATTTCAGGAAGGACTTTCCCCTGCCTCTACCTCCCCTCGGCAACCATAACTCACCTCACTGGGAGAAGCATTTCATTCAAACTCTCAGTGCTTAATGGGACCCATAGACCAACAGCCCTAGAACTCCCTCAAAGTTTATTATAAATGCATATTGTCAGGCCTCAGTTCCAGATGCTGAGAGAAAACCTACATGCTTTTAATATTTTCTCTCCTCCAACCCTGTGAGAGTGTGTGTGTGTGTGTGTGTCTGTGTGTGTGTCTGTGTGTGTTGCACAAAGAAGAAACTTCTACCTTTGTCTGAGACAGAGCCTCTTTGAAGTTCAATGTAGCATATGCCAGGCTGGCTAGCCCTTGAGCCTCTGGGCATTCCTCCATCCTCCACTCAAGTGTCACAGGAGGAGTCCTGGGATTACAGATATATGTGCTACCACACCCAGCTTTCATGTGGATACTGGGATCTGAACTTGGATCCTCATGTTTAAAGGGTGAAGCCCTTCACCCTCTGAATGGTGCCCACATCCTGACCCTGGGAGTCTAACTTTTCACAGCATCTTGAGGCATTCTTTGCAAATGGGAGCTCTTTGAAAATCATCCTGTCTTGCTTACACAACTGAATCGTCAGGATCCTTAAAAAACCAGCTGCAGATGCTGCCTGGGGATCTATGTTGGTCTAGATGGCTAGCGGTGTGCCTAGGAAGGGTGCCCACAGCTTAGGACAGCTGAGGTTGCTTCTAGAATCTCTGCTCATGGGGGTGATAACCCTTTCTCCTCTCAGCTGGACTTTGAGACTCTAGAAACCAGGTCACGCCATGGACCGCTGTGGAATTGTTAAGGTTTGAATAGGGAATGTTTCTCACAGGCTAAGTGCTGTGTACTCAGATATTGAGTGCTTGTTAGGAGTTTCTAGCAGGAGAACACAGTTACCCTTATATCCTTGACTGAAGACTGCCCCTCCTCTAAGAGAGGCCATGCTCTTTGACTAAGCATACAGCTTTGAGAAGGACACAGAGTAGTAAGAAAGAATGGGACAGATGTCTAATCAGTCAAATCAACCAAATCAGCTTTGGTGATCATAGGGTGACAGACCAGCCAGATACCCTTCACATCTGTGTTGTGTACCTGGGCCCCAGGTAGTTCCATTACTTCTCCCTCCCCTTCCTGCTTTACTGACTGTATCCTGTCTGCCATCAAGTAAAGAAATCTACTCCTCCACAAATTCCTGTCACCAGATGGCCAAGTACATGTGTCATGTGACAACAGACTGAATGCTCTGAAGCCAGGAGCAAATATTCTCTTATTTCCCTTGGGTATTTTGGTCAACGTGATAGCAAAAGTAGTTCAAAGTAATTAATATGAAATCGGGCTGGAAAGTTCCCTATCAGTCATAGTACAGTCACTGTCGGGGCTTGGCCACATCTAAAATCCAAAGGCTGCTGCTAATGCCAGTGAATAATGAGGCGTCGTGGACGAGTCTTGGCTCCACTACCGATACACCTGGAAGTCTTCCCTCTCATGGAGACTGTCTTCCTGTCTCATCAGGTTCACAAGTGAAAGTCATCAGCAAAAACCCAGAAGTGCAAACAATTTTTAAACAACGTCTCCAAGTTCAAGCTCTGTCTCCTGAAAGATGGCATAAGGACCTAGTCATGAGACAGACTTGATGGAAAACAGAAGCTTATCTTGGCTTCTGTTTGCTTTATGGGGAAGATAAGATTCCTGAGCCAGCAGAGTTGAGCAGGAGAATCTCTGAAACTACACCTGGGGAGGTGGGGCATTGCCCTGTACACAGTCATTGCTTAGAAAATGTCTATTTCTTCTTCTCTAAACTTTAACAGCCTCTGTTCTGTCTTTTGTAAAATATGCCATCTTCAAAATGAATCCTTCTAGCTCTAAGCGTCTTTTTCTGCCATTCTGACTTGAAATTTAAGTTTCTTGTGAGGGGAGAACATAGTAATGGGTCAATTAATATTGACCTTTTCTGTCCTCTGTTCTCTCTTCCCAGATTTAACAAACTCCAATTGACAATAGGTGTGTGTGTGTGTGTGTATACATGCATTCACATATACACGTGCAAGTGTTAATGTGTGTGTGTGTGTGTGTGTGTGTGTGTGTGTGTGTGCATGAGTATCTATGCATGCCTGTGCAGAAGATGATGGGTGGGTGACCTGTTCTCTCATTCCCTTCCTATTCTGAGATGTGGGCACCTACTAAGCCTGCAGCCAGGAAGCCACAGAACCCTCTTGCCCTTCCCCTCTGCCCAGTACTCAGATTATAGACCTGCACCAGCCACAGGAGATTTGTGTATGGATGCTTAGATATGCACACTCATCCTCATGATTGAGCAGGAGTCCTCTTACCCACTGAGAAATCTCTCCAGATCTCTCCTCTGCCCAGCTGTTTTTAACTGTGCCTGCACTGATTGTGCATAGTTCTTTTCCTCTTGTCATTATCTCCAAACAATACAACATAGCAACTATTTGCACAGCATGTGCACTGAAGTAGGCATTATAAGAAATCTAGGGGCTGGAGAGATGGCTCAGAGGTTAAGAGCACTGACTGTTCTTCCAGAGGTCCTGAGTTCGATTCCCAGCAACCACATGGTGGCTCACAACTGTCTATAAGGCCAGTTCCAAGGTATTCGGTGCCCTCCTCGAATCTTCTCAGTCATCAGTAAAGAGTGATTCCACAGGACACCCTAGACACAACCTGTCCTGAGCCAACTCAAGAGACATCTGTGTTTGCCTTTGGCTCTGTGACACAAACAATAGTGGCCTTGACTCCCAGGTAGGTGGGCCTGCTGCCGGGCTACTTTTCTGCCCAACTATTGGCCCTTCCTTACTCAGAGTTTAGTTAATTTTTCTGCTAATGTTAGTTATAATTAGTATAATGGTGTGATTTTAATTTTGAGCTACTTGTTTTCATTAAAACAAGTATTAAAGGAATATTTTCCCTACAAAGCCATATTAGCATTTTGAAAGCTAGAAAAAGGTTAAATTACTAGAACAAATATTGTTATCAAATTATTACTAGGTGACTAGACATCTGGTAATGAGTAACAGGGAGATTACAGAATCTGTGAGGAATCCAAAGCATAGTGACTTCGCGGGGGTCCCCAGTGTGTTTTACTGGAGATGAAGCATACTTTTCCTGAGGAATGAGTTTTTAAAGAAAGATGTGGGATCCCAAGTAGAAGACCCTTTTAGCAAGCTCTTTTTAAAGCTTCATAAGCAAGTGTATAGTTTCAGATTCAAGCTGTTTGTTTTAAAGTCTATATACATATATGTGTATGTTCATATGGATGTTTCTATATCATTTTAATGTCTCCTTGCTACATAAAATGATACTTTTACTTTTAATAACTGACCTAACTAACAGTTTCAATTAAGTTACTTAAGAGGATTTCTACTGTGACACTAAAACTCACCCCCAGGATTTAATCGACTTAAATACCTCAGAAGATAAAATAATCACCACAAGAATATTCCACAAGAGAAATGTTTTTGTTATTGTCTTTTTTTAGCCTAAGTTTGTTTGTTTACAGTTAAAACTGAGAAGATGTGATAGCGGTGGCCTCACTGAAGAAGGTAGCAGGTCACCTTAATTAAGTTACTAATTATGGACACTTGCAATGAAGAGTCCTGGGGTTGGAAAGATGGCTGAGCACTTGCTGCTCATGCAGATGGACTGAGTTCAGTTCCCATCACCCACTTGGAACAGCCCACACCACTGTAACTCCAGCCCCACGGGAGCTGGCATCTCAGGCTGCCACTGGTACCTGTATCGCATGCATAAACTCACATACACACTCTTTTTAAAATCCTTCACTAAAAACAAAATTTGGTATATGATTAGATGTCTACGTTTAAAAAAAAAAAAAAGAAAAGAAAGAAAGAGAAAAGCAAAGAACACAGATAAAATTCCTGTGATTGCCCAGCCCCATGCAGTCTATCTCCTGCACTAGACTGAGCTCCACGTGTTCTCTTTCTGACCTTTGTCTTCCCACTTACATGCCTGCAGATAGTGTCTTAGATGTCTTAGTCTATTTGGGCTCAACAACCTCCTTGTTCATAGCTTTGGGGGCTGGGAAGCACGAGATGAAGGCTGATGTCTGGAGAGGGTCTGGGGCTCATGTGGTTGGGCCTGCTTGCTAGCTCCTCAAACAGGAAAACAATAAATGTGAGCAAGCACCTCGTACTTAGGTTCCTTTCCAAAGTTCTAAAATTGTCACCTTGGTTTCTACATGGGTTTAAGATGGGCACAAATGTCAGCAACACCTGTAGACACGTGTAGCCGTTTTTAACTTGTGTGTCTTGTTTTAATATATGACTTCTTATTAGTGTTCACAAATTGTGTTGCATGTTCTTCAAGGCAATCTTTCTGTAGCATTACGTCATTCCTGTCCCTTAGCCAATGGCCATTCTCATTGTTGTCGGAGTTACATTCATGTGAACGATGCTACAAAAGCTTCCTTGTTCACGATTCCTTGTGCAGTCACATGACTTTTGTAGGATGGATCCTGAGCAGGGGACTTGGGATGCATGCGCTGAGTCTTAAAGGATGGTGCCAGCTGTGCTCAGAAGGGGTCTCCTTTGTTCCCTTTTTCTCCCCTTCAGTTCTGAAATAGGAGCCACTTTGCCATTGTGGCTAACTCTATGTGACCTCATCTTCTCACTGGCTTCCTCCAAAGATCCCACCCTGTCTTCCCTGTCCTCCCTCTGCATCTTCTGCAGACATTTTGTTCTTCTCTAGATGAGCTGTAGATATTGTCTCCAACTATAACAGTACTGAATTGTAAATATTTTCCAGCCCTGCTCCTGCTCAACATAATTGTCTCGATCACTCTGCATTCTTTAGTAGCTTTCTCTCCTTTTCTTGTGATTATTTGATTTATACAGAATGATCATTATTTATTCATAAAAGCTAAGTGAATTTTATTTAAGAATGCTTCCCTTGCTTTAAGAATTAGAAAGATATTTTCCTATTTTCTTCTACTAACATTTATATTTTTATTTTTCTCAGATTTAAGATGTTTAACTGTATGAAACTTATTTTGTAGTTAGGCTGGGTATAAAAGTTTATTTTGTTTGTTTTAATTTTCTCAAATGGATGTATAAGTACTCTAATATGTAATTCCCTTTGGGGTTTGTCATTAGGATTTCATTAAGTTTATAGTTTTATATGATGGTAAATCTTTATAACAACACATTTTCTCATTGCTAAAATAAATTCATACAGATGTTTTCCAGTGATGTTTAAGTAAAAGTACAAACTGGTTAGTAAAGGAGCTATGATTTCTGAGTATTTCTTGTTAGAGTCATTCCTTAGATTTTAATATTGTAGTCATTTTTCAGCAAGGATCAATTTGTATGTGTCTCTCTCTATCTCTCTCTCTCTTCTACCCTACCTGTCTCTATCAATGCATGTAATGTTAGTTTTAAATTGTTACTCATGTTGTATAGAAACATTATGTTAAGATTAACTTCAAATTTTGTCACACTTGGAACTGAGATGTTAGAGCTAATACCAAGCCCTTTTTTCTGTATGGATGACTTTTAGCTATACATTGTAGGTTGGTATTTACACACACACACACACACACACACACACACACACACACAGAGAGAGAGAGAGAGAGAGAGAGAGAGAGAGAGAGACAGACAGACAGACAGACAGACAGACAGAGAACAAGAAAGAAGTAGACTATTGGCTAACATTTCATTCAAAAAGCAGAATGAAAATGACTGATGACAAATATTTTAGAATTTTCCTTGACTTTAGCAAAAACTACTTTTTCTCTTTATAGTATTAAGGTTCAGACCCAAAGACTTGTAACAGGGAACCACACATCCCCAGCCCAGTAAAAATAATTTTAATGTCTTTTTAAATTAAATACACTACCTGCTCTAAGTTTAAAATTGGTACTTTTTTTAGTTACCATAAGGCAGTGGCCTTTTACACCTGATTTCATAAACTTACTATTCTTTAAAATTATAATTGTATTTTATAAAAATTGGTTTCAGTATCTGATGATAGAATTGTGTGCTTTCATCATTAATATGTTAATCCCAGGACTTGCAATTTTAGGTTTTCCTGATGCTGAAATTTGTGCACATTGCAGAGATAAACTATATTTAGTCATCTTGTGTTTTTTGAGTACATCATTATTTTCATTACCTAGTATTTTAGGCAAAAATTTAGAAAACCCAATCATAACTGATATTTATTTTTATATCAATTAGTATCACTAACCTGCATTTATTAGTGAGAAATTAGTGAGATACTTTAAAGGAAATATCTTTAAAACTATTCTAGAACAGTTTGTTAAAGAATAGATAAGCAATTATGTAGTCTATGAAAAATTCTGGAATTTTCTCATAAAATCTTGATGGAAATATAAAGATATTTACTGTTTGATTTTAACTTATTTTTTTTTAGTTTCTTACTATTTTAAAAACTCCTAGTATCTACCATGGTATTGCCTTTCCAAATCTGAGATGACTCCATTTTCTCTATTTTCTTTGTACTAACAGTTGTCATATGTCAGAGTGAAGAACTAATCAGAACCTCTCCAATCCTCTAACAAGTGGCAGGAAACAGTCCAGTGTGGCTGTGGGCTGAGACTTTATCACGTCAGGTACCATGGACTTGGCAAAGGCTGGTTAAAATCAAATAGATGACCTGAGAAAGAACAGTTCAGCCTTCAATAAAAAGCTGCTATTCTGGTAGCTAAAGTGGAGAGATAATAATGATAAAGAGGCAAAAGATCACATCTTCAGAGGAAATCTCAGAGTTCTGAAGTTAGAAATGGGTGGACATTGAGAACAGACATTTTAATGTTTCAAAAGTTTAGGGGTACCAATAGAAGAGACAAACCCAAACATGGTCATATTAACTACTGAATGTTTTACAAACCATTACAGTATTCCTTTGTACTTGTGGCTTTGTATGCAGGGGCTGGCTAAAATTCAGCTAGTTGGGGGACACTGGAAAGGAAAGCTAGAATCCTGGTTTAATGGTCCAAATGTACAGCAGACAACATTGAACACCAAACTCAATATAAAAAGAATGTGAGTGTATAAGTCAGTGTTGCTTCAAATGGCTGTTGTTATCAAAGGAAATCAAACCCCTTGACTGGAACTTGGTAGCAGTGAGGACAAGCATCAGATGGATGGCCACAATAAGGACATTTAATCCTTCAATAAAAGGCTGAGATTCTGTGAATTGAGAAATGAAGAATGAGGATGTGAAAAGGAGAAGGCATTAATCAGACAACTCTGGTTATCCTATACTGATCAAAGCATACAGAAATTCCAGTCGCCTAGCACAAAAAGGCTTGCACGAGGCCACCTTGCAGGTCTTCCCCTCTCTGCCTGGGGTTGCAGGGATCCAGGTCTTCTCCATCGTTTGATGAGGTGAGCTCAGCACTGAGCTCCGTGGCTGCTGTATCAGGGGAAGGGGGAGCTGTGTGCTCTGATGCAATAAGTCCAGATCCGGGACTCACCTACCCCATTGGTGAGAAGCAGTCACATGTCCTAGTCAGATGGAAGGGAGATTGGGAAATATAAGCATCTCACATGCTCAGTGTATTAGTTACTTCTTTATTGCTGAGATAGAGGGTGTGTTTCAGCTTACAGTCCATCTTTGTACAAGTGTGGCAACAGGAATGTGAGGCTGGCCCATCTGGAAATAGAATGATCACATTTCAGTCACATTCAGAAAGCAGAAAAAAAAAAAAAACAGAAAGAGGATAAGGCTATTCAAAGCCCACTCCCAATAATGTACTTCCTCCAACAAGGCTTTCTACCTCCTAAAGATCCCATAGTCTTTTAAACAGGACCACAACCTGGGGACCAAGTGTTCAAACACATGAGCTTATGGGAGATATCTGACAACCCTCGGAGGAATATAAAACGACATTTGGTAAGCATATAGCGTTGTCTTTGTTACAGAGACCTATAGGTTACATAAATAGTAGGGCAAGTCTATAAGAATAGGTTTTAACACTTCTTGAATTGAGAAATTAATAATAGGGACTGGAGAGTTGGCTCAGCCATCAAGAGCACTTCCTATTTTTCCAGAGGACCTGAGACTGATTCCTAGCACCCATGTACTTGATCCCAGCTCAGACGGACCCAACACCTTCTTCTGGCCTTTACGGATCTTCCACTCACGTGCACAAACCTACATGCAGAGACACATAGGCATACAATTTATTGACAATTAATTAATAATAATAAAACATTTTTAAATAAATTTATAGTGGAAGCTGGTGAGATTACTCACTGGGTAAAGTGCTTTTATAGCACAAGTCTGGTGACCTGAGCTTAATCCCTGGAACACACAAACAAACACACACACACACACCATATACACACAAACACACATACCATATACACACAAACACACATACCATATACACACAAACACACCATATACACACACAGACACACATACCATATACACACAAACACACCATATACACACACAGACACATATACCATATACACACCAACACACCATATACACACACAAACACACATACCATATACACATACAAGAGTGGATGAATAAATAAATTAACTAATTGGTTAATTTTTTTAAAAAATTAGTAATAGGCTATTTGCATACCAAGTGAAAGTTTTATTAGACCACATTCTTCAAAATCAAATGGAGACTTGGCTACCAGAGAAGTTTACCCCATTAGCACCTGGATTCCAGATTCCTTGGGAGCCATTAAGGTAGAAAAGTGTCTCTCTCTAATGGACTTTTGTCTGATCATTTGGAAAAGACTTTGGTCCCTTAAGAGTCAACAAAGATAAGAATCTATTTATGACATTCCTCCTTCTAGGCACATTCTGGGGCCTTTCCAGGGTCAGGGGAAAAAAAAAAAAAGAGTGGCTTGTATAAAGTGATCAGCAGAGTCAGAAACAGGGTGAGAACCATCGTGCCTGCCTCTGATTGCGCTTTCCAGGGGACACAGGTCAAGAGACCTTCCTGTCAGACAATGCATCCCTTGCAGGTTGCAGCAGATACGGGTGAGGGTGGCTAAATATGGTCAAGTAATTTCACTAAATCTCCTCACCCAGAATTCTTCTCTAAGCCAAATCAACAAAACAGATGTGCCTCTCCCATTAGCCTTTATTTGTTGTAATTACCCACGAATGTGCCTTTCAGGGATTTAGAGACACGCTAGCCTTCATTCTCAAAACAAAACCCACAAGCTGGCCAAGTGGCTGCGCTCTAAAACACCGGAGCTCAAGTTTCCAACCTGCATGTGTTTTGTTTTGTTTGGGGAGTTTTGCTGTTGTTGTTTAAGGAGAAAATAGTTAGAATCTAACAAGGATACCCCTTAGAGAGGACTCATGGACTTAGAGAAATACCAGTGATCGCTAAAATCCTCTTTGCTTCTTAGCTCTTGGGCTACACAGAGATAGATGGTCCTTCCCGCTGTGGCACAGACCTTACATCTGCTCCTGTCCCCCGTATACAGATTCAGCCTCCCTGTGTGCTGTGCCTCATCTGTCCATGTGCTGGTAGGAAGACGGCTGAGCAAAATGTGGGCTTGAGCGCTGAGTTCACAATACAGACTGCCTGGCACACCGTAGGCATGCAGAAAATCTTCATCTTCTCCCTTCCTACGCCCATTTCAGTCTTACAAAAATTCTTTTTTTAAAATAATATTTTGGGAGTTTTATGATTTTTTTTATTTAAAAGGTTTTTTCCCATACCCAACACTGCTCTCCCTCCCTCCGTTCTCTCAATCCGTACTCAGTCTCCCCACACACCATCCCCTCATCTATTCCCCAGAGAGGGCAAGGAATTCCAAGGTAGGTCAGTTCAATCTGCCATACTCAGTTGAAGTAGATCCCTCCCCCCAGTATCAAGGCTGAGTAAAATGTTCCTTTGTAGGGAATGGGCTTCACAAAGCCCAGTTCATGCACCAGGAATAAACTCTGGTCCTACTGCAAGAGGCTCCACAAGCCAGCCATGCCTTTCAATTGTCATCTATATTCTGAGGGTTTTGTTCCTTTCCATGAAGGTTCCTCAGTGGTTATTTCAGAGTCAGAGAGCTTCCCAATAGCTCAGGTTAGCCATTTCTGTGGGTCTCCTCCTCAAAATCCTGATCCCTCTGCTCATGTAATCTCTCCTTCCTTTCTTCAGCTGGACCTGGAGCTCAACCCAATGCTTAGCTGTGGATCTCTGCTTCTGTCTCCATCAGTTGATGGCCAAAGGTTCTATAATGACAATTAGAGTGGTCATTCATTTGATTAGAGGGAAGTCCTGTTTAGTCACCCTCTCCACTATTGCTTGAAGTCCTAGCCAGGGACACCTTGTAGGTTCTTGGGTGTTTCACTAGCACCGAGTTTCTCTCTAACCCCACAATGGCTCCCTCTATCAAAATGTCTATTTCTTTGTTCTCTCTTTCTGTTGCTCCTCCCATTTAACCATCCCATTCTCTCATGATGTCTTCCCACTTCCCCTAGCTTCCTCCCCCATATGACCCCAGTTTACTCAGATTTTCCCTATTTCTCCATCCCAGGGAGATGCACGGATGTCTCTTTCAAGTTCCTCCTGTTACCTAGCAGCTCAAGATTTGTGGATTATATCCTGGTTATCCTTTGCTTTATGTCTAAAATCCACTTATGAGTGAGTACATACTATGTCTATCTTATCTTAACGAGTCTCTGTTACTTCACTCAGGATGATACTCTCCAGATCCATCCATTTGCCTGCAAATTTCAGGATGTCAGGTTTTTGTTTTGTTTTGTTTTGTTTCTGCTGAGTAGTACTACATTATGTAAACATACCACATTTTTTTTACATCTATTATTCAGTTGAGAGCATCTAAGTTGTTTCCAGGCTCTGGCTATGACGAATAATGCTGCTATGAACATAGTTGAGCTAATGTCCCCGAACTAAAAATGTACATCTTTTGGGTGTATGGCCAATAGTGGTATTGCTTGATCACTGGGTAGATTGACTCCCAATTTTCTCATAGTGATTTCCAAAGTGGCTGTACAAGTTTACATTTCCACCAGCAATGGAGGAGTGCTCCCCTTGCTCCACATCCCCTCCAGTATAGGCTGTCATTTGTGTTTTTGATCTTAGCCATCCAGACAGGTAGGTATAAGATGGTATCTTAGAGTTGTTTTGATTTGGATTTCTCTGATGGCTAAAGATAAACAATTCTTTTAGTGTTTTTCAGTCATTTAAAATTCTTCTGTTGAGAATTCCCTATTTAGCTCTGAACTCCATTTTTAATTGAATTATTTGGGGTTTTGGGGCCTCTAGTTTCTTGAATTCACTATGTATTTTAGATTTCAGACCTCTGTCAGATGTTGGTTAGGGTCTTTTCCCATTCTGTAGGTTTTCATGTTGTTTTATTGACTGTGTCCTTTGCCTTACAGAAGCTTCTAGGTTTCAGGAGGTCCAATTTTTTAATTGCTGTTCTTAGTGTCTGTGTTACTGGTATTATATTTAGAAAGTGGTCACCTGTGCCAATGCATTCAAGGCTATTTCCCACTTTGTTTTCTATCAAGTTCAGTGTAACTGGGTTTATGTTAAGGTCTTTGATCCAATTAGACTTGAGTTTTGTACAGAGAAATAGATATGGATATCTATTTGCATTCTTCTACATACCACCATACAGTTATGCCAGCACCATTTGTTGAAGATACTAAGTTTTTTCCATTGTATATTTTTGGTCTTTTGTCAAAAATCAGGTGTTCATGGGTGTGTGGATTAAGGTTGGGGTTTTTTATTTGATCCCATTGATTCATAAGTCTGTTTTTATGCCAGTACCAAGCTGTTTCTATTACTGTTACTCTATAATATAGCTTGAAGTCAGGGATGACAATACCTCCTGAAGTTCTAATACTGAACAGGATTGTTTTGCAAATCCTGGGTTTCTTGTTATTCCATATGAAGTTGTGTATTGTTCTTTTGAGGTCTGTGAAGAATTGTGTTGGAATTTTAATGGTGGGGATTGCATTGAATCTGTAGATTGCTTTTGGTAAGACTGTCATTTTTACTATATTGATCCTACCTACTTAAGAGTATGAAAGATCTTTCCATTTTCTGATATCTTCTTTAATGGCTTAATGTTCTTGTCATACAATTCTCTCACTTCTTTGATTAGAGTTAGTTCAAGATATTTGATATTATTTACAGTTATTATAAAGGGGGATATTTCCCTGATTTCTTTTTCAGTTCTCTTATTGTTTATGTATAGGAGGGATATTGATTTTTTTTTGTTAATCCTGTATCCTGCTACATTGCTGAAGGTGTTTATTAGCTGTAGGAGTTTCCTGGTAGAATTTTGTGGGTCACTTATGTATTATATCATCTGCAAATAATGATAATTTGACATCTTCTTTTTCAATTGTATGCCCTTGTTCTCCTTTGGTTTTCTTATTGCTCTCCCTAAAACTTCAAGAACTATATTGAATAGACATGGAGAGGGGACAGCCCTTTGTTCAGTCTTGTTCCTGATTTTAGTGAAAGTGCTTTGGGTTTTTCTCCATTTAGTTTGATGTTGGCTGTGGCTTGCTGTATATTGCCTTTATTATGTTTAGGTATTTTCCCTGTATCCCTAATATCTCCAGGACTTTTATCATAAAGGAATGTTGGATTTTGTCAAAGGCTTTTTCAGTATCTAATGAGATGATCATGTGGGTTTTTTCCTCTCAAGCTGTTTATATAATAGATGACATTGATAGTTTTTCATATGTTGAACCATCCCTGCATCTCTGGGATGAAACCTACTTGATCATGGTGGATAAAATTTTTTATGTTCTTGAATTTGGTTTGCCAGTATTTTATTGAATATTTTTACATCAATATTTATGAAGCAGACTGGTCTGTAATTCTCTCTTTGTAGGATCTCTGTGTGGTTTAAGTATCAAGGTGACTGCAGCCTCATAGAAAGAGATTGACAAGGTTCCTTCTGTTTCTATTGTGTGAACCAATTTGAGAAGTATTGGTATTAGTTCTTCTTTGATATTCTGGTAGAATTCTGCACTTAAGCCACCTGGCTCTGGGCTCTTTTTGCTTTGGATACTCTTAATAACTGCTTCTAGTTTCTTAGAAATTACAGGCCTATTTAGGTAATTTATCTGGTCTTGATTTAATTTTGGTAAGTGGTACCTGTCCAGAAAGATGTCTATTTCTTTTAGGTTTTTTGATTTTGTGGAATACAGATTTTTGGATTATGATCTAATAAATCTCTGGATTTTCTCAGCCTCTTGTTACATTCCCCTTTTCATTTCTGATTATGTTAATTTTGATAGTTATGCATGTGGGCAAAACATTCATACACATAAAATAATAAAAACTGGAAAGAAAAAACAAAATAAACCTAAAGCAAACAGAAAAAAAGAACTGATAAAAGACTGGAACAGAAATAAGTGAAAATATTAAGAAATTGAAAGAGAGGGCTCAGAGATGTCTCAGAGGTTAAGAGCATTGACTGTTCTTCTAAAGGTCCTGTGTTCAATTCCCAGCAACCACATGGTGGCTCACGGCCATCTATAATGAGATCTGGTACCCTCTTCTGTACACTGTATATGTAATAAGTAAGTATTTTTTAAAAAATAAATTGAAAGAGTAATTAACATTTAAAAAAACTGCTCCTGTGAGGAAATAACATCCTCTCTTTGACAAAAGTAAGAGAGAAGGACTCCAGTGTTAGAGTCAAGCAAAAGTGGACAGCAGGTCCCAAGGCCATTCAGATGACAAAGGAATGCTATGACTGCATTAGTGTATACTTCTCAACAATCAAGAAGTAAAGAAATTAACTCTCCAAATCATGAACTAGTAAAACTTAGTCCAAATAAAGGAGATCTCTTAAACAATCTATTAAAAGAAAGGAATTGAATTTGCAATTTTATAGTACCTAGAAAGTAGTTTTCTTGAAGACTTTTATTTAATTTTAAAAATAATTTTTAATTAAAATATACTTAGATCAGTTTTTCCCTTTCCTCCAACCAACCTTTCTCACATAACCCCTTTGCTCTCTTCCTCTCAAATTCATAGCCTCTATTTTTTAAATCGTTGTTACATATCTGTGTGTGTGCATATTTCTAAATGTATCAGTACAACCTGCTCTGTCTCTATGGTTCTTATGTGTATGCTTTCAGGGCTGACCACTTATGGTTGGATAACCATTGGTGTGCTCTTCCCTGGGAGAGACTTTTTCTTCCATGCTCAGCATTTTGTAATTACCTATAATTCTTTGTTGAGGGTTGGAACTCCATGGGGTTCCCCCTTCCACCTTAAACAAGTGTACGGCTGCCATAATTAAGACAGCAAAGTGCTAGTCGTGGATGATAATGAATGGGAAAAATCAGTAAACAAAATCCGCCTATACAGATATTCTCAGTGAACTCTTTAGAATTAGGAGTGGACGGATATTCTCCTTTAAAACAAATAGTGTTAGGAAGTTGGGCCTCTGTGAAGGAAATAAAAGGAACCTAAAGTAAACATTATTTTTTTACTAACAAAAATAACAACAGCCAAAAATCTCAAAATGCATCAGGGGCTTAAGTGTAAAATATGAAATGATACCAAAAAAGAGAAGAAAATAGTTAATTTTAAGTACTACAAAGGAATTTCTAGGTTTGCTATCAAACACAGAATGTGCAAGCAAAAAATATGTATATAGGACATCAAAATCTTAACAGTTTTACCTTAACAAAGTTCCAATTTGAAAAAAGTATTTTTAAATCATGATTCTCAAAGAACATTTATAGCTAAATATGTAAAAAAAAAAAAATTAGAACTCAACCATTATGGTATCTTTAGAAAACAGACAAAAATCAAAGATTTCCCCTTTAAAAAAAGATTCACAAGGATCCTACAGGCTCATGAACATCCCCATCAATCAGTTTTTAAAAAAAAAAAAAAAAAAAAAAAGTTAAAATCTATGTGATATTTCACTGGCATACCTATCAGACTATCAGATAGGGTGAAGTACAAAGCGCATTATCACTTGATGGGAAACAGGTTATGGGAAAACACGTGTATGAAAGACACATTGTATGAATGACATAGAACTCAGAGAAAATATTTGCAGTTTCTTTTGAAGTTGCAATAGACTTACTGTGCAATCTCATAGTTGCATTTAGGGTCATTTATTCAGAAAAATAAGAACTCATTTTCATGCAGAAATTTGTACAAAATTTATTTAGAAGTGTCTGAGGTTGGTAACTGCCTAAATGCCCATTGTAAATGATTTGTTGATCATACTGTGATATCTTAATTCCACAGAACATTAATCCGCAATAAAAAGGAACAGACAGTTAATAGATACAATAAATTAGATAAATTTTTAAGAAAATTATGCAGAATGAAAAGATGAGATGGCCGAAGAGAACACACTACATATCCCTATCTATGTACTAGTCAGATAATATAATTATAGATATGGACAACCAGCTAAATCTGCCAGAGTCAGAAACAGATGGCTTTAGAGAGAAGTAAAAGTGACTATAATATGAACACAGGACAGAGAGTCTGGTGGTGTTGTCACAGTTATGGACACTTATGGTGACCGCACACACGCAAACACATTGTGGTATATTTGTGTACTGTGTAAAGATGTGTCACTGTGGTTGGTTTAATAAAAAGCTAAATAGCCAATAGCTAGACAGGAAAAAATGAGTGGGACTTTTGGGCAAAGAGAAGAACTCAGATTTAACCTAGGTGCGTACCGGGTGCCACCAAGACACGGAAGAGATTGGACATGTGGTACAGAGGAGAGGTAACCAATCCATGTGGCAGAATATAAATTAATAAAAACAGGTTAACTTAAGTTATAAGAGCTAGTGGGGGGAAATCTTAAACTAAGGCCAAGATCTCATAATTAATAATGTCTCTGTGTCATTATTTGGGAGCCCAAAGAAAAGTCTGACGAGAGAGAGAGAGAGAGAGAGAGAGAGAGAGAGAGAGAGAGAGAGAGAGAGAGACTATGAATTATATCAGCATCTATTATTTGATGGGTTTTTTTTTTAAGGAGTTGTTTGCCATCTGTTTGGTTTAGTTGAGATGGTCTCCTGTAACTCAGGTGGTCTCCAACTCCCTATATGGCAGAAATTGACCTTGAACTCCTGACCCTACTGCCACTACTTTGTCAGGGCCAGGATGGTTGTGATACTGTGATATCAGACAGAATGCTTTCTGGACAAGCAGATGAAGAGGCACCAGAATTCCTCCTATGTTTCTCTGCAGCTGCCTGGTGCTCTATATTACCACCACAAAACCAGAAGTTAAATATAGGAGTGAGCACTCGCTGAAATATCTGCTTCTGTAAAACCATGTATTCTTTTGCATTTGGATTCATTTTTTTTTCCTCCAGAGTTCTCCAGAAAAGGACACACTGTATCTAAGATAAAAATAGGAAGTAAAGGATGCCATCCTGAAGTTATTTGGCCACAAAATGACCCTCCACATGTATCATGCAATAGAAAATAACTTATCTGTGTTACAAACAATATTAATTTTTTTAAATGCAAATATAGGGGAATCTTCAAGGTATTTTTTGGCCCTGCAGTGTAAGCAGAACAAACTGGTAGGAAGGTGGTGCAATTAGCATTTAAAGAAACACAGGCCTAAGCTAACAGAGACACAGGAGGAAAGGGAAGAGAATGTCGAGGTCAGACAAGAATATCTGCTCAGAAGGGGATGCTCCTGCAGTAGGATGCCCTGGAATACCCACACTCAAGACTGAGCATGAAGACCTCAAGGTCAAGGCCAGCCTGGTCTACACTCAGAGACCTTCCGTCAAAGCAAACAAACCCAAAACAACAAGGCAAAACAAGACCAAACTCACAAAAAAGCCCACCAAGATCATCCTGATCTTAAATCTACTTGAGGTCCTATCTCATGGGGGTGGGGGAATCACAGAAAATGTGGTTTGGAAGGGAGATGGAACTCTCTGGGAGTTAGACTCAGAAAATCTTAAGGACTCACAGATCAGGAGTAACAGATGCTCCCATTGCCCAGGTAGGGGTCACATGACACTGTCTCTATTACCCAGGCAGTAGGTCAGAAAAAAGTACAAACTACTTTAGAAACCCAGCTCCTGTTACCAGTTGTTTGTGGAGAATTAAATGTCTGGGGAACAGGAGACACTGTCCCTGGCTCCTTTGTGTCCACTGTCTTAAATAAATTGTCCTTCTGGCCAATTTGCTTTTTCCACAAAGAGAGGCTCCATCCTGTCTCAAGTTGTTGTTTTCTGTTTTTTCCAAGAGCTTATTTCTGCAACTTAAAATTCATTTTAGAGATTCTATTTAGCTAGGACAAAAATAAGATCATTTAGTGACTGAAATTTTGAATCTAGGCAGATGAAATTATTTATGTAGATCATTAGAAATACATGAGTGGCCGCTCTGGCTTCCTGTCTAGAGAACATTCGTCATTAAGCATGCTTTTGAGTTGTCTCTGAACTGAGGTGACAAACACCTAGTTCAGATCTTCTAGACTTTATATTTCCAAAGCAACCTTTTTTTGTATAAAATTAAAAAAAAAATCTTCCTTTGGAAGTTTTGAATATGAGGATATTTGTAGATGCTGGGGGTGGGGGGCCTCTGCCAAGGGTTCAGCAAATAGTTGCATAACCCTCTTTTTATCTGAGCTGTTGACCCAACCATTCATTCTATGTTTGCTGGGGTGAGCTCAGCAAGGCTGGTTGCCAAGGCAACCATAATCCGTGAACAGAGCTGGCTCCGTTGGTGGTCAGTTACAACACGCTTTGTCCCATCGTGTCCTGTAACTGAACGAGCAGTGACAGAAAAGCAGCACCTTCAGTAAACATGACCTAATGAGCGCTGTGGTCTCCAGCTGCCTGGAGAGGCACCGGAAGGGGACTGCCAGGAGTCAGGGCTGTCTCCTGGACAGAGCTGTCACCCCACAAAGGAGCCTAGAAATAAATGTTCTCTTGGTTGATGCATTTAATGACATAAAACTGTCCTATTCTCCTCAGGGGCCAATGCATTGTCATTCAATTTACTGTTCTTTTCCATGAGTTGTGTAATTAGGAAGGCAGTCGATGAAATGGGTTGCCCTGCAGGCGGTGACTCCACCTGGCCCAAGACGTGGCCCTTCCTCAGAGCCAGCAACCACTCATCTTTAGGAACAGTCTAAAAGTAGTAGCCTAGGGACACTGTACCATGCGGACTCCAGCATCCTGCATCCAAGTAATGCTGCAGATTCAGAGCTCAGTAGCAAATGCAATTTAACCCAAATGGTCTTCACTGTACCTGGAGAAAGAAGGCCAAAGAAATACCTTGACGACTGTTTTAGTATATATATTTTAAAGTATTGTTATTGTTCAGGGCCCAGATAAATTTCAACCTTTCCACCATTATTATCCTGACCTGAAGTGAAGATTTCACTGTCCTGGAAGAAGTGTGTTGGGTGTCTGAAGCAAACACTTGGTCATTCTGTTTCCTATGGAGAGTAGGAGACTTGATACTGATCATTTTGTTAGCAAATCAAGTAAATATGACTCACCCAGGCAGCATGTTAGGGACCAGTACAGAGTCCACAGAATGAGAGAGAGGACATACACACACTTGCTGAGGTTCTGGATTAAGAAGGGGAAAGTAGCATTTAACTCTGACTTATTAAGTGGTTGTGCTTTCTGCATATTGGATTCACTTAACCCTTGAAATAGCAGTCCTTTCCATATCCTGGCTAATACCTTCTGTGGCCACATCCCAGACCACCAGGTGGTCCAACAAGAGGTTTAGATCAGTGGGCTAGTAAATGGCAGAGCTGGGACCAGAACCCAGACAACAGTAGCAGAACCACCTCATAACCGTGGTGATACAGCAGACCCTCTGGCCCAGCCCTTTGGGACTCCAGGAAGCCTCCCTTCACCAGTATTGTGCTTGTCACAGGCAGCTCAGAACGTAGCACAATCTTGCTGCAGAAACATCCACAGAATTAAAACTAATTTTTGGCCCCCAAACAGAGGGAAAATCAGTCTTCTAAAGGACTGGGGTCTCGAACAACAATCTCAATGTGTATGCTTAGCTAAAATACAGGTGGATGGAGAGCTCTTTCATGAGATTTTCCACAGCCTTAGCAGAACAGAGCCCTAGCCTAACAAAAATTGGCCAAATCTGTCATTGTACCCATCAGTCAGACTCCCTAATACCATGTCCAAGAAGTCAGCTGCATTATTCCTCAATCACTGTCTAAGTATGTTTTATGTTATTACCTATGGTAAGTGTATGGTTGCTAATTTTTTTTTTTTTTTTGCAACAGCATGTTTTCTTTTGTGATGCTTGGGTAGAACCCAGGTCTTCACACATGCAAGGTAAGCCATCATATCACTGAGCTTCACCGTCATCCTTATACCCCCACCACAGAATTGGATATTGACAGTGTAAAGAAGATACCAGTGACCAGTCTACCCTGATATCACAGTCAGCTTTCTCTCCTGTTAAAAGTGATGTCAGGCTACTGATTTCACTCCAATTTTGACCTACTACAAAGAAAAAAAAATAAGTAAACACCTTGTCACTGGTGAAATGCTGCCAATGTATTGTCCTGCAGAAATTGCTATTGCAGTGGTTTCAGGGGACAAGGCATGAGTCCCCACAGCCAGGCTTGGAGTTGCACCACTCCCTGAGAGGCAGAACAATGATCATTTCCACACCAGATATATGTCATGCAGCTATTTTCTTTGAACACTCTTCCTGGCCTAAGAGATCTTTCTAGAACACTGTTGTGGTTAATTATAGCACAGGTAATGCCATAAAAGACATCAAGCCCCTTATTTCTGAACATGATACTGGGCCTCAGCCCTGCTAAATTCAGTGTAGCACCTTAGCTGGAGTCTGAGGCCCACGTTAATTGGCTGTATAAATTTACATGTGATTTTAGTCAGGATTGGATGCACACAGCTTGACCTCTTGCTTGGACTGACTTACATAGCACCCAGAATGATGCTTTGCATATACAGGTTCTTTGGAAGTACTGGTACTTCCACAGGTACTATCAACAATGAAGCCTTACCCCTTCACCCCTAAGTATGAGACAATTTAGCCCTTAGTGTGCCCCATATTGCCAGATTATTCTTTCAAAGGTTCTGGGAATAGTTACAGGCTCATGTTTGACTTCCTCAGATAGTTTTATAAATCAGAGGCATATAAGCAGAGCTCAGAATTGGTGCTCACCCACACCTCCACCCCTACAACTTCTTTCCATGCAAGGGGAGACCCATGATGCGTCAGGAGACACCCACACGTGGGCTGTATTCATGGTGGTGGCCCTGATTCAGTCACATGCTAAGGAAGAACTCCCGGGGAGATGAATGTCATTACAAATCTTGCCCTCAACATGAAGCGCCAGCGATTGTTTATTAAATTGCTCTTCAAAGAGAAAACACTGGCAAGCAAGTGTCATTAAAATGGAAGCAAAAGGAACTGCCGTAACCTTCGGCAGGGTGCATTTCTCCATTAACCCCGGAAAAGTGAGACTGGCATGGCCAGTAGGAGCTTCTGGCCTGCAGCCCCATCAATTACCTTCATCTCAGTTTGGGGAGCAAAACCAAGTGCAAACCATCCTACTTACATACTTGCAAACATTGCCATAAGAAGAAAAAAAAATCCTTAACCCTAACTCCACTGTCTCAACTCCAGTTCAGGACAAATTGCATTATACATGAGCAACATTAAAACATAAAAGACATACCCTCCAGTGAGAACCTTGCACAACTTTCCCCCAGTAAGCAGAATTAATCACAAGGAACAATTACCAGCCCTGGTCTGAATATTTATGACATAACAGAAAGCTCATTTAAAATACTCAATGGCTCGTGATTTTAAAACCGCTGTAGGGGGAAAGGAGAGGCATTTCACATTCGCAGTGGAGGGGGCACAGCCTCTCAGTCACTCTGCATTCAGTACCCCTTCTCCCCTTTCTACAACTGGGTGGTTTCATGTCTCCCTTTGCTTATGGGTACTGGGTAGCAGCTGAAATGATGTAACATGCTGAAGGTACAGTGGCCCTGCTCCCAACATATCTCTATGTAACCCAAGTGTTTCCACCTTCCTCCAGCTGCTGAGTGGTAGGTAGACACTGACATATTGAATTTCAAATCACAGTGAACCACGAGTGCTAGGCTTAACCCCAAGTCTGTGAACTGTGGCCCCACGTGTGGTAATATGTTGTATATTTTAAAAAAACAGTCTAGAATATCAGAGAACAGATCCACACACAGTCAATCCAGGAGGGTCAGAGAGTGGTAACTCATGCCTTAAATCCCAGCACAGAGAAAGACCGAGACTGGTGACCTACACACAACCAGGAGTGGTGACTTGTACCTTTAATCAGAGACAGAGATCTTTCTGTGAGTTCAAGGCCTAACTACCAAATAGTAGTAACTCACACCTTTACTCTTAACCTGGATGTGAAACAACTGGGCAAATGAAGTAGATATCTAAGGCAGGCATAGGAAGACAGATTGGTCAATAGAAGTGATGAGGAGCGAGGCTGAGGAAGCTGGAAGACAGCTGGGTGAGATTTGACTGTGGTGTTTCCTCTCACTGATATTCCAGCCTTCCCCCGACATTTGGCTCTGAGTTTCATTTAATACAACCAGAATTCATGCAGCACCAGAGCATGCTGAACTGATCGCTGACCTGTAGAAAGGAAGCCTCAGACAGAGGAGTGAAAGGCTTTCTCTTTTCTTTCCATGCACTTGCGAGCTCTGTGATTCAAGCAAATGAGTGATGGGCATTCATTCATTCACTCATCCAGTCATTCACTGCTTCATCTGTTGGTCAAGCACACATTGAGTAGTGGGTATGTATCTGACACTGTCGCCTCAGAAAACAGGACCACAGCCAAGTGATGAAGTAAACAAAAATACCCAACTTGAGAATCCAAATTCTAAAGGAAAAAAAATGCAGGTCTGCCTGGCCACTTTAGGCCGCACAGGCAGGGCCCGAGCAAAGGAAGTGGCAAGCAATTTTTAGATTATGACTCAAACGGAGATGTTTCTTCAAGTTACATACTGTTTTTAGAAAGCTTAATAGGAACTGCATTCAGCCTGTTTGAGTTAACTAAAGAAATCTTTGGATTTAGGCTAAATATAGAATCATCCGATGTGGTATTACTAACCATTGCAGCCTCCAATCAGCTAGACTGCTGAAATGATGGAATTAGTTGCACTGAACTATGGAAAGTGATTTAGCCCTCAGGTCGCTGGATGAGTGGCAGACTTTGGGACCATTGTCCATAAGACATCCATCTCCAAGATAGATCTCATGAGCAATCCAGACACTCAGAAGAAAGTCACCTTTATTGAGGTGTGCTAGCTAGTACACACTTTTAACCCCAGCACTTAGAAGACAGAAACATGTAAGCATGGATTCCGCACCAGCCTGAGCTCCATGAGAAGTTCAAGGCCAGCTTGAATCACAGAGAGAGACAGGGACAGACAAAATTGTAATGCTTTTCTGGTAGGTCCACATTTCTGAATTGATTATTGGTTTTCCAGTCTCTGGGTCTATCAGGAAAAGAAACATTCTCCTTCCTTTCCTCCCTCCCATTCTTCCTTTCTCTCTCTCTCTCTCTCTCTCTCTCTCTCTCTCTCTCTCTCTCTCTCTCTGTCTGCATCCCACAAACATTTTTTTGCTGATACCTACTATACTTCTACCAACAACTCCACACTGGCACTTAGAACACACTTGGTAAAATACTAGTTTTGAAAAACATCTTTTAAAGAGCAGAAAGAGAGAAGTGGAAAATGTACATTTAAATATAATGAATATTGAATTTCAGTTACTCCTTTTCCTATTTCCCCATCTTTTCAGATGTCCTAATATTTATATATACTTTTATTAGGAAATAACCACACATCAGGCTGGTGTGATGGCTCTGTGGGTAGAGACATTGGCCACACAATCCTGACAACCTGAGTTCAAGCCCTCAAACTAATGATGAAGGAGAACTGGTCCCTGAAAGTTATCTTCTATCACTTACATATGTGCCACACCATGCTTATATACTCTCTCCCCTACCCACCAGCAATAAATAAAATAAAACAAACTTTAGATAAGTGAGAAGAAAATATCAAGTGCCATTGTTTGATGCTAGGTATACGACATGAACATAAGACCATCTCTGCTCCCTAGATGCTATGGTGTCACCACAAAGACTGTATTAAGTAATACAGATGGAACATGTACTTGAGATACAGGCCAAGCCTTCACACTGTTCCAGCCCACATGATGCTCTAATAACAAACACTTCTAAATTCTTGGCTTACAGTTAGAAAGGTTTATTTCTTATTCATGCCTCAGGTTCACTGCGAATTAAATAAGTAGGAGGCTGAGTGTGTGTGTGTGTGTGTGTGTGTGTGTGTGTGTGTGTGTGTGTGGTTTGCATGCCAAGAGAAAAGAAGGCTGTGGAAGAGTCCAGATGAGAGATGGGCTCCTCTAGCTAGAGAAACACGAACACACCTCCTGTTGTAACTACCCCAGGGCTGCTTGCAGGACCCCACCTACCCACAGAGGGGCTGGGCTGGGAAGAGGAACCGTGCCATGTTTTCCGACAGCTCCATAACTGGAGCTATCTCATACACACAGTGACAACTCTGATAGATATCAAAAGCCAAAAGGTCTGGTCTCTGGCCTCCAGAGACTTGCCTGATGAGACAAAAATTGTTACATCAAGAAAAAAAAAAAAAAAAAACAAACCTGAAGCGCTTTGCTTTCTCTTTAGAAGACAACTTTACCAATGCCTTGGGGAAGTATAATTATTTAGTCATGTACATCATCATGTTGAAACTTCTAGTTTAATTGGAAAGTATGTCCTCTGCTTGCACTCCACTTCTCTGTGGAGCATCTCCAGACTAGAGAGGAGAAGAAAGGGCGTAGACGTTCTTAGCCATTCGATATACGTGTGAGAGTCAGTTTCTGACCCTGTCATTCCTGCGTACAAACAGTTGTCCACAGTCCCTCTATGGTTGTATTCTCAGAGGAAAGACCAGAGTTACCCTTCCTCACGGCCAGCTGTCCAGGCTCTCCAGATCCAAGGGCAAAACTGAAAGGCTCAAGGAGATCTGAAGGCTTTCAGAAGCCCCAGAAAAGAGTTGGCACTTACTCCAAGGCAATTAGCCAACAATTTTGGCACCTGTGAGTGATTCAGAGCCAGCAACCCAGCCAGAATGCTTTTCTAATAAACAGAAGTCTGATTCAGTTAGCAAGTGCTCCCCAAGACGCCTCTCCCATGACAATAATCTCATATACAAATATAGTTCCTGGGTTAATGCTTAGTGCACTCTCGTGAAGATTAGCTGTTACCAGTTTAGCTAAATGAGTGTCACCCGACTGTAGGCGTGGAGAGAGAGCGATTGGCCAGGCTCTGCTCTGCAGCAGCCAGCCTGACTTCCCAGTTTAAGCAGAATGGGAACCACTTGGTCTCTTGTCAATGAACCAAAGTGAATGGTGAGAAAATAAATGGGTTTGGACATATACCTAAGTAGTTTTCTATCACCGTGACAAATACCTGAAAAAATGAACTGTTGTGGTTTCAATGAGAAATACCCCCTCCCCAGGCACCTGTGTTTGGTAGCACTGTTTTGGAAGAGGGCAGAGTCATTAGGAGGTTGTGTACTGAAGGGTCAGTGAGGCCATGTCTTGAGGTTTTATAGCTGGGTCCCATTTCTTGCCCACTTTCTATTTTCTGACTGCAGATGTGGTCTGAGCAGCTGGTCTCCTGCTCCTGTCATGATGCCCTCCCCGTCATGATGGACTGCCCCCCAACTGTGAGCCAAGGTAAACTCTATGTTTCTGAAATTGCTCCTTGTGGAGTGTGTATTAGCACAAATTCATATGCTAATACACAAAGAGAAAGGGCTTTTGGGGACTCACAATTTTGAGGCTTCAGTTGGTGGCTAGATGGATCCATTGCTCTTAGGCCTCTGGTGAGGATGTCCACAGCCAATGGTGGCAGTGTATGGTAGGGTCAACAACTCATGTCATTGCTGGGATCAAACAAGAGCAAGGAACTGGCCATCAAGCCCCAACCCCCTTCAAAGGCAAGCATCCAATGTCCCAAGAACCTCCACAGGGCCCTGTCTTTCAAAAGTTCCACCACTTCCCAATACTATCACCCTGAGACCCCCAAATGTTACTACATGGACCTTCAGTGGACATTTATGCAAATGACATCATATTTGAAAACATTTAGACTTCTAAGTGACATCAGGCAAAGGTTTCACATGGACTCCCCCAAACTCCCATAGTTGTAACTGAAAGAGATGAACCATTTTCAGGAGGTTCAGTGAAAAGATGGCCCTCAATGTGGCCTTCTCTCCACTCAATGCTAAACCTGCCTGACAGCCTGGATTTTCCTAGTGGCCTCTACTGCTTTACTTCCTTCATTTTGCTTGCTGGTTGTGGCATGTTAGTGAGCAGAAATGTCTCTCCATTGACTTCCCAATTGCCAAATATGGCACATTGCTCATCTAGAAGACATTCTGTGTCACTGTGTAACTGGTTACCCTGACATTGATTAATATGCTTCAAGGATAGTGTTTCTCAAAGTCATAGGTCGACTCTTAGTTAGGAGTAGAGTTATTTCAACTCTTGAATATGTAGGTTCTACTATCAGAAGATGAAGCAATATAAAAGCCTGCATAGTAAGGTTCTTATGAGGACTCAGTAGATGACATGCACAGTCCCACAATGCCTGGGTGCAAGGTCAGCTCTCAGAGTTTGTCGATTGATGTCACTGGTGGCAGAGGCCTGGGCTCCTTTCCTCCTTCCCTCCTCTGGCTTCTGTGCTACCTTATGTCCTGGTACTCACTGTGGTCCTGATGGTCTTCTCACTATTCAGCAAGTCTCTGGTACTCACTGTGGTCCTGATGGTCTTCTCACTATTCAGCAAGTCTCTGGTACTCACTGTGGTCCTGATGGTCTTCTCACTATTCAGCAAGTCTCTGGTACTCACTTTAGTGCTGATGGTCTTCTCACTATTCAGCAAGTCTCTGGTACTCACTTTAGTGCTGATGGTCTTCTCACTATTCAGCAACTCTCTGGTACTCACTTTGGTCCTGATGGTCTTCTTACTATTCAGCAAGTCTCTTTTCTTCTTCCATATCTTGACCACCTCAGTGGTAGTTAAGCCCCATGTCACTGCTTTCTTGAATTGTAGTGGTCTTTCCAGAAACACCCCTCACAGGCATATGTGTTCACATCAGTTGATTCTCCACAATATCTACAACTAAGGAAAAGACAAAGTCCTTGAATACTCAACCTTGTCACTCTCTTGATCCTAGGAATCTCATGTATTCTGTATATGTGCAATGTCATCTGCATATGATGCTGGAAAGCAAAGCCAGGGCCTTGGGGGATGCAGATGCATTCATCACTTCTCTTGTTGCTATGACCAAATACCTGACAGAAGCATCCCCAGGGAGGAA
Source organism: Sigmodon hispidus (assembly GCA_004025045.1). NCBI lineage: Eukaryota > Metazoa > Chordata > Mammalia > Rodentia > Cricetidae > Sigmodon > Sigmodon hispidus. The sequence goes on from PVIH01010945.1 coordinate 52,942, forward strand.
GATTGAAAGGCTGCATTTATGTAGCTGGGAAGCATTGGTGACAAGAGCATGAGGCAGCTGGTCACCTTGCATCTACCATCAGCAAGCAGGGAAAAATGAATACAGGGCTCAGCTGGCCACTCTCCTGTGTTCTGAGACCCCAGTCCACAGGTTAGTGTCACTCATAATCAAGGTGACATCCCTCTTCAGTTAAACCTTTTTGGAAATTCCCTCACAGTCCACAGTGATTCTGAATCCAGTCAACTTGACAATGGAGACTAACCCTCACACCATTAAGCCTGGCAACGAAGAGTTTTTAAGGGCTTGGCTATGACACATGTGAAATATGTCCCTTGGGAAGCCTTCTCTTTGAAGAACACTCTTTGAAAACCCCTTCAACTACATCCTTGCTAAATTTTGTCTAATATCACTGCTTTTACAAAAGGTTTTCCCTATTATGTGTTTTCAGTTGTAGAAGAGTATTACACAAAATTGTTCTCTTTGTACAAGGATTTTAACTACAAGTACTACAATCATTGATTCCACTGTAACTGTGTTAGTCCAGTAGTGGTCAAATGTTTCCTAGTTGGAGAAGTGGGAGGGTGAGTAGTGCTCTTTGGAACCAGCTGGGATGGGAGACGAGATGGCTTCACTTCTTCTGCTCCTTGTTTCCCAGCTTCCTTGGGACGAGTGGCTTTGCTCTTCCACACTTCCTGACCTGACATTCTGCCTTGCCACAGGACTAGGATCCACCAATTAGAAGATGAATTCTCTGAAATCACAGGCCAGAAGAAACATTTCCTCTCTTTGAATTGAGTTCCCCGGGTGTTTTTTTTTTTACAGTAGCAGCGATCTGCCTAAGCAAGTGATAACCTCATGCGGGCACCTGAGTTCTTTCTGTATTTTTATTCTGCCAATGACAGTATGTCAGCTTGATCTTCAACACCATAAAAATGATCGTCATATGTGACACCATTCAGAGAACAACGGGATCTCACAAAACCTGTTAGTTAAGCACAATTATCAAAACTTTATAAACAAGGAAACTTAGGCTCAAAGAGGCAAATGACTCACTTCAGGTCACACAGCTATGAGGGGCAGAAAGAAAAGTTGAACCTGTGTTTATCTGGCTCCAGAGTCCATGCTCATAAATACCCAGTCCTGTTCTACCCAAGCCGGAGACCAATGACCTTGTCCTAGAAGGTTAAGGATAGTATATTCAAGGCTAATATTTTTCTCATGCTTTGTAAATCCTGGACTTATTTTACCAACTTTAGTCAGGTGTAGTCACAACTGCAGACACTAAAATGTACTCTTATGACACAGATACACACAAGATATGCTTCTATGGGCACAGGTATATATAACTTCTTTATCTTTAATTTTGATTCAGAATACAAGTTCAAGGCAGTACTTTCACATAACAGAAACTGGAACCGTTTCGTGTGTGTGTGTGTGTGTGTGTGTGTGTGTGTGTGTGTGTGTGTGTGTGTTTATATAGACACATAGAGTCATGTAGACGTACGTGTGTACATACAACTCAGTTTCATTGATGTACCAATGAAGACCTCAGAAAGTTAGAAAACTACCAAAATATACAGTTCATAAGGTACAGAGGGAACGTCATGAGGACCTGCTGACACAGCATTCGTTCACTGAAAATTCTGAAAGTAACAAGTCACCTGCATTGTCAGTAGCAGTAAACATAGAGGGTTGGCATCAAGACTTTTTCAGTGACACATAGAAGTGTTTGGTTGAGAAAGTCACTTTCTGCAGGGTTAGTCATCCAGCACAATCACTTCCCCACTTAAGTGGTATGACAAAGAGACTAGCATGTGGCTTCTTCATATTCCTCCCTACCAGGACTCAAGCACCATCTCCTCGCTCCCTATTCCTATCTAGGTGGGCACCAGACAGGGGTCTGATTATTGAACATCCCTCTCAACATGGACATCAAATTTGCATCCTATCAGGCTGGATCACATGACCAAGGTTGTACAGCAAATAGAGGATTCCAAATAACTCAGATCTGGTCAGAAGAGAATGTGTCAGATGCTTCCACTTTCGTCACGATATCCCTTGTCTTGAGAGCACAAAAGCATGGCAGCTTCTGATTCTGCCTTCAAGCCCTGGTATCTGGGTTCTCATATGCACATTCTTCCTCTCTCTTGGCTCCTCAGAAACACAGGAAGGCCCATTCTCCATCATATTAGAAAATGTAAAGACTGGCCAAGTATCTGCATGCAGAGTCCCCTGGTGGCTCTGATTTATTTATGTAAGTGTCAGAGACAGCCTTTGCTCATTTTCAAGTCTGGCAATGTTTCATGAGATGAAATGATGATTAGACAAAGGATTCTTGACAATATCTAGATGGCACACACTCATGAATATGTAGGTCTGCTGTTATTTCTGCAGCCTAATTTTCTCTATGGAAACTTGCTATTGGGGGTACCCCACCAAGGTGAACACTTGGATGAGCCCAATACACCACTACTAAGCCATCCTGGCTCTACCTGTACCCATGGCAGACAGTATGTATGTTCTTACAGGATGTGTACTTGCAGAGACATACTCAGACATACAATGATGTAAGGAGGCTGCAGAAAGACAAAGGGAGATGGTGATGTGGCATTCCAGTAGCATCCCTTTGTTGCATGTCCGCAGACCCTGGCCCCGAGTGGTGTGGGTGTGGGAACAATTAAAGCACTTTCCTGAGAGCCTCGTGGTACCTTTCTCCCAACTAGATGTGGACCAGCATTTTCATCAGGAGGAATCAGTTGTCTGTCCTTGCCAAAGTCTATGTTGCCTTTTCCCTCAGTGGCCCTGGGTAGCCCGGGGTGATGGTTTCCCACAAGAAGTCATAGGAGAAATCTGAGATCATAAGGCAGAGAATGTCCTCTATTGCAGCGACCTACCCACACCTCCTACTTCCCTCTCTAATATTTTTCTGCCTTGTTCCAAAGCACCAGGACAAATTTTAACTCTGTCTAAAAGACCATGGTGCTGGTGGCTGTTTTCACTCTTTGGAGTGCCCACCACCCAGCTCCCAAGTACATCACTCACAGAGGTTTATTCTTAATTCTAAATACCCGGCCTTGGCTTGCTTCTTGACAGCTTTTCTTAACTTATCCTATCTGTCTTTGGCCTTTGGGCTTTTATCTTTCCCATTCCTGTAAACCTTTCTTTGTTTCTTACTCTGGGGCTGGCTGTGTGGCTGGGTAGCTGGCTCCTGGTGACTTTCTCCTTCTCTATATTCTCTCTGCCTGCCAAGGCTACCTATTTTTCCTTCTCCTTTAGCTCTTTATAGATAGACATCAGGCACAGAAACACAGCTTCGCAAAGTTAAACAAAGTCAGCATACACAAAAGTAACACACCTTAAAACAATATTCTACAATAGTATGTGTCTTAAAAATGCAGAAGAAAAAATTAAAAAAAAACAACAACAGTACTTCCTACCCCCTGCCCCATCAGTCTCAAGGAAGCCTTTCTTCTGTATCTAAAACAGGAGAACTATTATGGTTTCCAGGGGAAGCTGCCTGAGTTTTCTGCACACTCTCCTTGTCTGGTATGTACAGCAGGGGCTAAGCTGCTACCCCTGAGCTCTGCGAAGCTCACACAATTATCCAGCCATGCATTTGTTCTAGATAAAGTACCAAGAATGGCTGCACAGCCTAGGACTTCCCTCTTCCCTTCTTCCTTCCTTCCCTCCTTCCCTCTTTCCTTCCTTCCTTTCCATCTGCTTCCTATAACCTTAAGGGTCCACCTACTACACTAGTTCTCAACCTATGGGTCATGACCCTTAAACGACCATCAGAAAACACAGATGTTTACATAATGATTCATAACGGTAGCAAATATAGTTTGGTAGTAGCGACAAAAATAATTTTGTGGTTGGGGGTCCCCGCCACACAAGGAACTATATTAAAGACTCAGGATCACTGCTCTAGAAGCTTCACCTTGACACCCCAGCTTCCAAACCACCAAGTGGATCCCTCCCCTGGTCTGAGTCCTAGCCTCTTGGGGTCATTTCCCTGGTCAAATTCACCAGTTCTAGATGAGACGTGTACTTCGTTCAGGGGTCAGAAACTTCCTCGAGGGTTCATTCTTTGATTTTTGTCTATTTAGGTTTTTCAAGACAGAGTTTTTCTGTGCAGTCCTGGAACTCTGTCTGTAGACCAGGCTGGCTTCGATCTCACAGAGATCTGCATGCCTCTGTTTCCTGATTGCTGGTGTATGCCATCAACTCCTTACTCCATTGCTTCAGATCCTGTCTTTCTTCTCTTGTCTTTAAAAGCAGTCCCTGCTGGGGCATTAACAACTCCCAGGATACTTTGCTGTTCACAGGGCCTTTTCCATTTATTTTTCTAGTTAGCAAGTTCCTGCACTAAAGTCTTCTGGTTAACATCATGGCCGTGGCTCTGACCTCATGCCTGTGACTCAAACCCAAGAACCTTAATGCAAAAGCCTCCAGGTGCTTTGATGTAAAAGAGAGAAAGTGAGCTTTCCTGAGCATAGAGGGAGGGGAAAGATGGAGCCATGGGAGTCGGGGCAAGACTCAGGGAGCATTTCCTGATCACTCCTGTTTAGAGTCCTTGCTCCACATCCCTCCACAACCTTTGATTCTCTCTGTGGTGTGAGGGGAGTCTGGGAGCTGAGGCCAGTTGCAAGGACCATTTGAAAGCTAAGAGACTGACAGGAAGCCAAGGTGCTTGTTAATTTTTATGCTTCTAGGAACCTATCACAAGCACTGATGAAGAAAGGCTAATCAAGGTTTCAATGAGAAAATGAGTTTGCTGTCGGCCAAGTCTTCAAAGCATCCCCTGAACAAGAATTCCTAGAAGTCTCAGAACTTTTCTACTAATTAAGAATTTTTTCCCCTCATCCCTTTGTTCAGGGCAAAAGATAACATGACTACAAAGATATTTATTACCACGGGATTATGTTGTGTGAGAACTTTATTTTTACTGTCAAGATTGCTTTGAAAAGTAAAAGAATAAAACAAAAAGAAAGTTTATTTGTTCTTCCTAAGGCTGTCTGTCACAGCTCACAAAACCCCTTATAATGTCTCACAGTGTGCATTTTACTATTTGGAGACTGTCAATTGGGCTATGTCTTCTTGTGCTGGGCCCTGGCTTTAGTAAGTGATGTTTTTGAACTAGTTTATACTCTTACTGATACACTGGTTGTGTATCAGGAAGTCTGGGAGAGAGCTAGGATTAAAGGAAGCCCCTGAGAAGGGAAAATGAGAAGGAAGATCTGGGCCTTTGATGGAGGCCCAGCTTGCCCAGTATGGGGCGGTGCTCATTAGGCCTACTCCTCATTCTGACACCGGTGTTTATGCAGTCATTACAGATGCTCTGCTTTGTTACTCCTAAGCAAAGCAGGAAAAGATTTGCAGGAATCAAAGCTCTTCATAACAGCAAATGCAGCTTTAAAAGGCACTACACTTCCTTTAACCAAATTAGCAATAAAGTACATTTTGATTCCTCCACTTTCAGAAGTGTCTCCATTCCCCCTGAGCTAGTAAAGAATTCAGATGCAAACAGACATTTCCTGAGTTCTCTGAGCCCCATGTTCTTGTTAGGGTAGTAAAAGAGCATCCAACCAGACACAGCCACTGTTCTGAGGACTTCATATATATTACCTCTCATCCAGTCCTCTCAAAACCACAATGACCTGAGTATTCTCCACATTACACAAAGGAGGAAATGGTTGAGCGTAGAAGTTAAGGAGTCCCTCAAGGGTTTCTAGCTGCCAAAGAGCACATCCAGCATTTGAGGCCAGCTCTGCCAGATTCTACCACCCATGGCCTTGCCCTCTATTGGAACAGAACATCATTTCCTTTTGCTTGCATAATTACAAAACCAGTAGGATCCAGAACAGTTTGATCTTGTATTTCACTTTGGAAGCAGAAAGTTGTGAAGACAAGCTGTCTTGTTTGGTATGCTGGAAATCACTACAGAAATTCAACACACACAGCTGTACACAGGATGCTGGGGAGGGAAGGACTGGTGGATTACCTGGAAGCCTCCACAGCACAGTGCAATGGTGCCTGGACCAGAGCATGAACAGACTTACACATGTCATTGAACATGTGTCAGAGCCTGGGGTACAGGTACAACAGTGAGCAAGACAGAGATTCCCATGGGGCAAACATGGCCTGCCATACACTAGTGATGAGCGTGTGTGAACTGATAATTTCTCAATGAATGATTGTTGAAAGACCTTTAAAATGTATCTGCTTTCTTTCTATTGCATTTTCCTTCCTTCCTTTCCAAAAAATAGATAGATAAAAATAATCTTAAAGCCATAGGTGTGCAGAGTAAGATAACCTGGGGTAGGAAGAGGAGACTTGATGATCCAGGGTGGGCTGTTAGAGGCAATGAGTGGGGAGGGGCTGTGTGCACATGTGTAAGAAGCCAGACCTGGGGTGAGTTAAAAAAAAATATCTAGAGAAACTGAGGAAAGAAATAAAATGTGTTGATTCTGGTGTAGCTAAACTGTGCCTGGAAATTTATCCCAAGGAAGGAAATTAGGAAAAAGGAAGCTCCAAGTATGCACTGACTGTTGGCGTGCAAATCTGTCGGTCACATCATCATTCTGTCACAAGCATCTGGATTTAAATGACAACTAGAAGACACATGACTACAGAACTGAAAAGTTTCACGGTTAACACGAAGAACTTCTCATCATAGCCACCATTTGAGGGCATAACAACAACAATAATAAAACAGTTCAAACTGAGAGTGAAATTTGGACTGTACAAACTGGCAGAGATTTCCTCCAGCAACTTAAGGAAAAGATAAACAAACCCACAAGCAGTGAGCCAGATATCCAAGTTTATTTTTTCTTAACAAGAGAGAAAACAAATACACATTTATGGGGAAATGCAAATTAAGTCCCACAGGTGTACTGCTGGAAAACACTAGATGGCCAATGCTTTTTACAAGCCCAGTAAGAGCAGTCACTAAAAATGCTTGGAGCAACAGTAACTCTCTCTCACACAGTGCTCATGAGAGAACAGCTTAGCAAAGCCAACATTTAAGCAATCTAAGCAAACAACATTTAAGTGGACTAGACCTTCTATCTAGTTTTCCTGTCTAAGCTATACCATCCCTAGATCTATGATGAAGCTAATTCTGCTGTTTGAAGTCCCCCCACCCCGATACACGCAGTTACAGTAACTGTTTGTGGAAAAATTACATTGCTCATAAGGTATGAAAAATGAAACAGTGAAATACACATGCTCCAGAAAACACGTAAACTGTGTGATAAATGCTCTTGTAATGAAAAAAAAATATACAGCTCTGAAAACAAATGGACTCATTTGTAGAACTCATTAGCACAATGCTCATGGCCTTCTGATGATGACAAGCTTTATGCTTGGTTGTAGAATTGGTCTCCTGGAGCCTGTTAGCCAAGAAACAAATGGCCTGAAATGGACAGTGAACACTTTCTTGTAGATACTTGTTTTTCCTTCCTGGGGAAATTCTAACCATAGAGCCAGTTCAACACCGACAGAATGGCAGAGCTAACAAGTTTTGTGCACAGAAACCCCTTAGGGATGGCGCCTGTACTCTGCCATAGCCATTTCTCTAGCAACAGAGTAGAATCAGCTGCACTAGGCTACTGAGGCTCAAAGGCTGTAACAGATGTGGAAGAGGCCAGCAAACAAATTAATATGATCTCAATAATTGTATTTGTGCCCAAGCTTCTAATTCTAAGTTCAGTGCTTACGTGTGTGTTCAAAATTGTGTTCATCTGTGACTCCAGCCATGGGAGTTGATTAAAACAGAATCATCACTGCAGCAGAAAGTCATACTCTTCCTCCCTCACAAAGGCTTGGCATAGTTATCACGCAATTTAATAGCTCACTGACCAATACCTGGCATCTCTTTTGTAAAGAACTTAATGGCTTAGGGATGTAACAAAGTTCCATTTTGTGCTTCACAGAAGTGACTCCAATGGCAAGAGTCAAACCATTGCCGCCATGTCCAGATAGATTGAGAACAGCAGGCTAGGTATACCCAGATCTCACAGCCCATCTTTCTGTAGGGATCGTCCTAGACCTGAGATCAGGAAGGCCTGGAGATAAAATATGAAAGCAACTGGAGATCCAGGTGCTCTCCCTGTGATGAGGTCTCCTTCTGAGGGAACCCATACAGGAGGAAAGCATATCTCATATGTACAGTTCCAAATGGGGCTTAGCCTTGTGAGGCTAGAATCAAAGGCTTACCAGACCTAATATAAATTATCTGGGTTTTGGAGCATAAGGAAAAGATGGAGATGACTATGGGTCCTGATTCTGCCACCATCCAAAAACAAAGACTGTGGTGGTATCCTCAGCACTGCTGGGAATATCATAAGATGGTGATATTGCCAGTTCTGGCAATGTTTTATGAGCACAGGGCCATGTGGTACCCAAGGGAAGCAGAGGAGTTCCTCCTTTCTCATCTATTCATCATTAATCAGCTGGGGCCAGCACTGAGCAAGCAATAGTGCTGTCCTGGATCATGCAAACTATTAATTAAAGCCTTCTGACTATAACCTACCTTTATTATTTATGACATCCCTATGACTGCTAAGACCGGCCTTTCTTCTTTGTTAACACAACCTTCTTCCTCAGACCTTCATGAAAGTACCATGAAAACTATTTTGGATACCATAAAAGAGAGAAACTTCATGACCTAGTCACCTTAGAGACCTCCTGGGATAACTAGAATATGTCATTAACCATGTGCATATAACATTAATATAGCAGTGGTTGACAACCACAGTCTATGCTGGGGCACTTCAGAGTTAATCATAAATGATCTCTAACTTTGGAGAGTTTTTCTTTTTCCTTTTTTCAATTTACAAAAGAAAGGATGTAATTAGGAAGTTATGGTTAAAGGGGCTTGGAGTTCATGATGGCAAAGCAAAGCACTGTGGCCTTTGCAGATATCTTGATATGCAGGTTGGAGACAGAGATGGAGATGTCTTGTGGAAGAAAGGGGGAAATTAGAATGACACAAATCTTTTTAAACCCCAATCCTCCCCCCCAACATATATCTTCCAGAAACCCATACCTCCTAATTCTTCCCAAACAATTCTAACAACTGGGCTCTGAGTATTCAAACTCATGAGACTGTGGGGACCATTCTCATTCACTTGGTTACCATATTCTTCCTTCATAACTCTCCAAGTTTGGTTAAACCTCTCTCACCTCCTCCATTACTCCATCCACGTGCCTCCATCCCTTTTTCAACCTTGCCATCCATATTAGCTTTTTCCTCTGTTTTAATATCACACATAGGGGCTGGAGAGATGGCTCAGCGGTTAAGAGCACCGTCTGCTCTTCCAGAGGACCCGGGTTCGATTCCCAGCACCCACATGGCAGCTCACAACTGTCTGTAGTTCCAGTTCCAGGCAAACACCAAGGCAAATAAATAAATAAATAAAGTTTAAAAAAAAGAAAAAATAATATCACACATATTATTTGGGGAGTTTTTCAATGATAAGTGTATTTTCTTTGCTTTTTATCTTCTCCATGAGACTTATGTATTTTCTTAGACTTAAGAATAAAGTGTATTGGGTTACTATCTGTGGTACTACTGTTATTTGGCCATTTATCACAGTGGAAAGTTTAAAAGTTTAACCTGCCATATCGAAACCAAGGAGACAATAAAACATGTCTTACAAACTCACTCCGGGAAATCTTTGCTTTGAGAACCACAAGATCCAGAACATCTCTGGTAATATCCACATGTTTAGGTCTGGGTAAAAATGATGTTATTATTTGGGTTCCCTCTCGTCACTACCAGGGCAGGTGCTAGACAAATAAATGCCTAATAATGATTGCAATAAAAGCCACTGATGGCAAAAGTCAAACCATTATCTCCACACCCAGACAGGCTAACAACAGCAGGCTAGGTTTGCCTAGGTCTCACAGCCTATCTCCTTGTGGTTACCATCCCCTCTGGGGACACTCTCATCCCCACCTAAGCTAATGGCATTAATCATTAGCCAACTTGGAAAGGTTAATGGGCCGTTTGAGTGAGAGGAATGTTTTTTATGAAGTCCTTGTTCCTGGGAATCAGAACACAACAGCAGGAGTGTGACATCACCACTAATGAGCCTCTCCACCCACCTCATTCCACATGGTAGGAGGTTTGGCCCAGCTAAACACTTCACCAGCATCCATGAACAGGCTGGTCAATGGGAACCGGGCCTAATTCCAGACCTGGCTCCCTAAACCTTCTTTAGAACACTCTCAAAGAAGGTCTTAAAATTTTAAAACTACATTTAAACTCTCTTTTTTTTTTCTTAAGTAGTAAGAATAAGTGGGCCAGACAAAAAGATGACATAAACTATCCATGATTGAAGATATATTCTTTAGAAAAGAACTGACACTGTCTCACTTGATTTAAAAAAAAAAAAATAAAGTGACATCAACTGAACGCAATTCTGCTTGTAAATACCTTGATTGTTTCAAATGCTTATCTGAAAATATAAAAGTAAAGACTTGGTTGTTGCCTTTGAAAAACTTTGGTGCTTACACTGATGTGGCCAGATGTGTTTGTCTAACCATCTCCATACTCATGGGAGATCATCTGTAATACAGCTTATGGGAATGAAAGAAACAGAGAATGAAAATTTTCACAATCCAGAGTGTCTTCAGAGTGGATATAGTTATACAAGACTGTAACCCCAGCATATGGGTGCAAGGTAGAGTTACTGGAATCACAGTACAAGGATACTTGTCCCACCATCTCCAATAAAGTTACCCCCAAAGACAGCTACAAAGTCATAAGGCTTGAAGGACCAAACTTAAGGAAGTTGGAGAATCGTGTACAGAGAAATGACTAGAGAAAGAGATGAGGCATAATGGCTAAGAATTCAGTCTGGAGGCTAAAGACTGACATAACTCAGTGAATGGAAGGTTTATGCTGATGGAGACTGTGTGAAGGGTCCTAAGAAGCAGAACCCACAAGAAGAGTTAGAAAAAGAGAATCCACACTGTCCGTGGATGAGGCAGCTAGACCTGTAGACAAAGGTAGAGCCAGCTCATGCCTACCAAATCGGGTTTTCAGAAAACAACCTGCCCTGAAGCAGGGGTGTGTGTGTGTGTGTGTGTGTGTGTGTGTGTGTGTGTGTGTGTGTGTGTGCTGCTCATGTCCAAATGTACACTTATTGTTTAATCTATTTTGTACTTATTTAATATGTCTCTCCTATGCCTGGTGTTAGTGGCATCATTATAAACTGGTCAGATAAGATTGGCACACACAGACTTTAGCCACTTCTTTGAGGTTATGTGAAGATTTTTTGAATACGCAGAGTAATGGGAAAGACTGAGATTGGGGAAAAAGGATTAATTTGGACAGAAAGTCAGAGGACATGGCAAGAGAGTGACAATGAACTGAGAAGACGCTACCACCCAAACCCTAAGAAGCAAGCTGAATTCCCTGGTGCTGATAGATAACAGCAAATGGTCTAAGTTGCTGAAGGCAGAGAACACTGTGGATGTGGTGTGAACCTATACTGAGAAAAGGAAGAGCAGGATGATGTAGGGTTTTTTCCCCCAAGTCCCCAAAAAGCCATGGAGGTATCAACAAACATGATCTAAGCACTAACTTTTAAAGTATCTGTTCAATTGCCCCGCCAAGTTGTGCTCTTAGGACAGAGAGACCCTGGAGAGAAGTCAGTGACTCAGGTCGGAGAGATGATGTTAAACTTGAGATTCTCTCAACAATAACCAGTTCCACCATTTTGGGCCAAACCTGAAATAAGCGCTATTAAAATATTAAATACTGACCAACATGGACTTTGGTCAGGACCACTCTCTGGAACATCCAGCTGAGTGGCCCTGAAGCAAGTTGTTGTGGCTTACAAAGACAAAACCCTCAGGCCACCACCATACTTTCCCATAAGACTTTGTTGTTATTTTTTCAAGAACTACAACTCCCAGAATTCCAAGAAGTTACCTTGTACCTAGGGAGGTGGAGTTTACAGATTAACTTGGGGTATTACATTGGGAAGTCAGAAGTAATGTAGTGAGAGAGCCTCTTTGGCTCACACAGACACAATGATGTAGTCACCTGAGAGTGAGAAGCATCCAGAATGAGGTAAGAGAGGATATAGCATAAGAATTCAAAAGAACCACTGAAAATAGATGTTTTTAGTTAAATTTTGATTTTTGTCTTATATAAAATGTCTAACTTCACATCTTACATTCTTCCACAGTCTCCTTCAAATAAGTATCCCAGTTTAAAGAGAGATTTTCCCAGACAGCAACCTTTAACCCCCTACTCCTTGCAATAACCAAAAGACCATGTTTCCTTAATTTTTCATATGACAGTTGTATTTAAAACCAGTCTTATGATTTGAGAAATATCTCCCTGCTTCTCCTCAACACATTTTGGAAAATTCCTGAGAGTCATCAGAGCACTATCCACCCCTCTATCCTGCCAGCTTCCTGACTCCCAGGGCTATTTGATGCTGGGTGGTTTCACAAGAGCCCCAGAGCAGAATCCAAACTGGCTTTCCTGGCCACTCTGCCTGCCCACACAAGCTGTCCAAGTACAGACACACCTCTGCCTTTAATTTCCCTGAGTACAGCAAAGAATAGGTTGTTAAAGAAAACTTTACTGAAGGCTGGGGCTTGATACTATTAGAATCAAGAGAAGCAATTCCATGCTTGTTAACATGGTTCTTCTAGGTCGCCCCACTCCCAAAGCTAACCTTTGACACTTGTAGCTGCAGGCTCTAATCCCATGGGGCCAACTCAGTATCCTCCTCACCAGGTTTCCAGCCTGCTTATCACCTATGAGTCCAATTTGAGTCCAGGCCAGTGTGCCAGACCTGCTTGGCTTCAACCCCAGATGACGGAAATAGAGGTACTTTCCTTTCTCCAAGGACTCCCACTTCTAAGCAGTAGCAGGGTAGCCTTGTGCAGAGCAACCACTGACCACAAAGCTCATGAGTGCATTTCCATCTACTGGTCTTCGTAACTTCTCAGCGGAGGCTCTGGCCCAGACTGCATAAAGCTAAACATTATTGGCTCTTCTGTCCTAACTTTTCATCCAATCTCCAGTAGAGAGAGGATTGGACTACCTTCTGGGTTCACTCAGGTCTTACAAAGTCCTAAAATAAGTAAACATACATGTGATTATATGTATATACAGTATGCATATCTGTGCACATATACATGCATGTCACTGCAGAGAAAAATTACTAAAAGCTAAATCTGCATTTAAAGATTCACCAAGAACAGCATCCTATTAAAACTAAATAGAACCTCATATTTCAGCCTGCAGTATCCAGTCACATTAATAACCATGATCACACATAACCCACTGCTCTTAAGAAATCTCAGATTTCCCTGTGGAGCATTCACCAAACAAAGGAAGCTCAGACAAACAGCAAGTCCCTCTCTCTGTCTCCAGCCATTTGACAGAGCAGTCCAGCAGTCCAACAGCCTTAGATAATATTTTTCCACTTTGCTCACTCACAATGATGCAGTCAGAGTGCAAAGTATTTTGGAAATTCCTCTTCTAGAAGAGGCTCTGGAGCCAGGAGCACATTCTTTTAGAATAGCTTCAGTGGTTATAAATCTTTATACCAGGAAGGTGCATTCGATTCTTAAAATCAACCAAAGAGCATTTTTAAAGCAGATGTGGCAACTATAGAAGCCCCATTGTGGGACATTACTTTGGCATACCAGGGGGTGTGACTACAGGTCTTAAGCAGGTCACAGACTCTCTCTGAAGGCCATGCAGTCTATTTTTTGCTGTGTTTCTTTTTCCCTTTATTTTTTTCCTTTTTAAATTTTTTCTTTTCTTGTTTTCTTTCCTTTTGGTGTTGACAGGAGGCCCTAGAGTCTCATGGGTGCTGGGCATTCACTTAGTCACTAAACTACATTCCCAGGCAATTTTTTAAAAATTGCTCCATGCCAGGTTACAATCCTATACAGGATATAGATCCAGAAACGAACTAATTACAGTGCTGCATAGGAACACCCACAGTGATCACACACACACAAGCCTGAAGTTAGTAACAGGGAATAGGCAACACAACCCCCGGGAAGGTAACACTGAGGAAAGACTTTCACAGCCTGCTTCAAGGACCTGTGAGATAGCCTAGTAGAGACAAGCACCCGCCACACGAGCCTGGTGTCCAGAGTTTGATCCTAAGAAGCCAGAGTAGAAGAAAAGGACCCCTGAAAGTCCTCTTTGACCTCTACACATGAGCTATGACACATGCATACACACTTAGACACAACCACGGCCATCCTAACAATAACAAATTAAAAAATTTAAAGAGATTTTTAAAGAGCTTCAAGAAAACATATCATAATAACGAAAGTTTTCCATGACCAATTTAAAGGCCACAACATATATTTAGGTACATGTTCTGATATATTTACCTAGATTCTTACTCCTTTATTTGTGATATTTTTGAGTTCAGCGACATCATCTCAACCCCAAGAGGGTTAGTTTCACCTGTGATCCTTTTTTTTCCTCATAATATGCTTTTTGTTATGATCTAAAACTTTCTTTGAGCAAAACCACTTGGCTTTCATGCACTGCAGTCCGCAAGGAAAATGCCATATGCTTCTAAAACATTCTCTGGGATGTTGCATGCATTTACATGTGATACCATTTTCTTACCTCATCCATGTGCATTAACCCTACTCTCTACCTGAAGCGGATCCCACTATTCAATGATATCATTGTGGCCACCAAACAGGATCCTACCATTAAGTTCCCTGCCTGGCCAGGAAGGGAAGAACGAAGGAGAATGTGATCATTTCTGTTGTAATTCCAGCAGGGCCCCAGCTCTGCTTGGATATAGAGTGTCTTGGGGCTTCAGGTGGCAAGTTTTACCAGTCAGGCCTCTAGTTTATATTGCTCCTAAAATTTTGAAACACCAATTGCAATTCTACATTTTTCTCTTGGACCATGGGAAGTGACTCCAAAATCCCTTTCCTAGGAAAATTCAGAAGAGGTAATGACCTAGGAAATTTCAGTTGTGCTACTTAGACTCTCCTCTTTCATGTCTAAAGTAAACATCAGGAGGAAAATAAGAAAGAGACCTCTGGTGGCTGGGGCAGTTTAAGTCTTTGGGCTAAAAGGAGCAGAGGTATTGCTAGGCTTCGGACCTGTACTATTCTGAATAAAAAGGCAAGAGAGGTCAAGCCAATTTTAGGCATGTCAGAATCTCACCTAGACTACTGTTTTATGCTTTTCTTTGACTTGCCCTATAAATATTTTACTGCAACTTTCAAAGTTTATAGGGGCCTTAAGACTTGTAAAAGGGGTGAGTAACTGGAGACCAAGAATTGATACCAACCACGGGGATCTTGATTATTATTTTTTTTTTGAAAGACTCATTCCATTGAATAGAATTTATTCTCCCCAGGATTCTTTGAAAGGTGACTGGGTTTCTTTTCCGAGGAAAAGCTGTGACTCTGCAGGGGAGTAAAGAAAAGCAGCTTCCGCTCATGGTAGACTCTAATTATTAGAGGCCTCTCTCTGTGCTAGGGCCAACTCATTGGATTTGTCCCCAAACCTGCAAGGCCCAGAGTGTAAGACTTGAGAGGTTAGGGGATGTTGTGACCTGTTGTTTCATCTCCGAGACCCCCAAAGGCCTGTATCCCTGGCACTGGCATGCAGCCCAAATTCCCCAACATGGAGAGGACTGGCCCCATCCCCATCTGATCTCTTCCCTCAGCACTCTGGAACAACAGGCAAGCCACTGGATTTCAAAGAAAGTGCTTCTGAAGGGCTCTTCTCCAGGCTGACAGATTTAACTGAGTGTTTGAGGAATGAGCTACTTCTGGTTTCCAGTGTGTTGATTTTGCTGGCTCTTGAATTAATTACCCTGATTTCTAAATCCTTGAAAATTACTTAGCACAATCTAGGCAAACTTAATACATCTACATATTTAAATCCATTTGATCTAATAGTTGAATCTTGCATGTAAATTTTTTTTGTTTCTGTTTGGTCTACATATGTGTTGGTGTAACACATGCATGCGGATCCTAAAAGCATAGAAAAGAGTGTAGATCCCCTGGAACTGAGACTACAAATGTTTGGGAGCTTTCATGTGGGTGGTGGGAATCAAAGCCAGGTCCTCTGTAAGAGCATCCAGTGCTCCTAATCACTCTTCAGTATCTCTCCAGCCCCCTTGTATGTGAATTTTTTTCTTGAATTGAGTTGACAGATTGAAATTTGACTCCTACTACTTCTACTAGAGACATGCACAGACATCTAATGTAAAGGGAAGACAAAAGGTAGAGTTCTATGGCTTCTAGAACATTTGCAAACACCTCAGAAGTATCTCACCTCAACAGTATAGATATATATGCCTTAAACACCATTGAAACAAAAGCCAGTATTTAAGTGTAAATAATTTAGAAAAAAATAATGTCTTTGTTTCAGAGTGACAATCTCTGATCTTAAAGCTTAGGTATGGAGGAGCCTCCCTTGGGCATAAAAACCACAACACGTGTCATTTAGAGGTAATTTTGCACAATAGAAAATAATACTCTTCAGCATAAAGGATTTATCTCAGGATGTCATTTTAAAAGCTATATCATTTACAATATGATTGGGGTCCCCAAATATTTGACTTGAGATTCTCTGCCAACATCTTAGTACCTTCAGTATAGTATGGGGGAACAAACACCCTCAGCCTTGTTTTGGTGGGGAGATTTGACTAATCACCTGAGTATTGAGTCTGACAACCCTGGGCCTGTTAGAGGAGATGTCATTCTTCTTCCTTAATATATTAAGATCTGAGCTTTGAACCAAAGTCCACTTAATGCAATGCTCAACATTAAATGGAAGACACACAACAGGATGGAGATGCCCAAAGAAATTCTTTCAAAACCAAGACCATTTCTTGGGAGATTTGCCCTGCTTTTGTTGTTTCATTGCATTATTTGCCCATTTGTGACCCTAGGCATTGAACTCAAGGCCTCCAACATATTTTGTAAGCACTCTACCATTAAGCAATGTCCCTAGTCACAAATCTTTATTTTTATTACAATGTAGGAGTATTCTTTCTTTGCATATTCTATCATAGAAATTTTGTTATATTTGAAAAACTTGGTGCCTATGTTTCACTTCTTTGTTTTATCAAGGGCATTGAGGTATCCTTCACTGCTAGACAGGGAACCTGTGCCCCCAGCCATGCTGGACAAGTGCTCTGTTACTGAACCCCACCTCATCCTGGAAAAGACCTTTCCATGTATTTATAGGTTGCTTTTAATGCTCTATTCTTGTAGACAATTCTTTGAGGACTCATCTGCTTTTGGACTGAGTAACTAAAATGTGGATGTTGTCACATTTTTCTGCTTGAATCAACAAAATTATTCCTTGAGTATCTCACAGGAACAACTTGGCACCCAGCTGGATCTGAGAAGATCTGAGTGTGTCAGAGAAGTACACTGGTTTTCAGTCTATCCCATTTGAAAATAATCCCAGTTTTATCTGCCATCCTCTGCCCTGCATGGGGTCTTTCTCATCACTGTTTTTCCTTTCAGGATCCAATGAATGAGAAGTATTAATTTAGAGCTTCAAACTCTCACACAGTTCAGTCATGAAAATAAAATCGGGCCTTGGGAACAAACCACTTCCTGCCCTAGTAGAGCCCAGACAGTAACAGCGGTCAGATCTATTCCATGCTAACTTGACAAGGTAACTATGTTATTCTCAAAGTACAGGACCAATGCGACAAGCCAAGTAAGGAACACAAAAGCAGGCTTTTCTTTTGACGCTCAGATGTAAAATATTTTCCATGTTTCTAAATTTCAAATATGTTCAGAGAATTTTCTAAGGAGAAAGGTTGCTGTAGTGGTACATCTTAAATCTCAGCAAGGATGGAGCTCAAGGATATTCCAAGTTCAAGGTCAGCTTGGGTTCTAGAATAAGACCTGGTCTCAAGAAAACAAAAGAAAGAGAAAAGGAATTCTTACTCCCTGACTCTGACTCTCAGGCATCTTACAGCACCAAAGAACATCAGCCAGCATTAGCATGCCTTTGAGGGAGCATCCATTTATTATTTTTAGTTATTTCTCAATAATCACACAAGTGGCCTCATCACACAATGGCTTTATAGTAATGAATTTTCAAAAGAAAGCGAACATTTCCTCTGAGACTGTATTCTCTGGTGAGTCTGGCATGCCCCTGCTTTTATCTCCAAACAGGGCCTTTTATCTTGCTGCCTTCCTTGATGAAAATTTCCCTGGTACACAAAGGAAAGCCTACAAAACCCAGTTCAACTTTACCCAAGACATCAGAAGCACTCGGTGACAAAATCTGCCCCTACAATTTTCTTGCTCTCTGACATATATTCAAGCAACTCTCCTTCCCCAGGACAGAATTACTTGGTAAGGACCCAAGATGTTCACAGAAGTGTGTTCCTCCTAAGAGACACCAATGAGATGAACTGACAAGAGCCTCTCTGTTCAGATGCTTTATTAAACAAAGTCATGTGTTTCACCAAACACTGCCTTTCAGTGACCTGTCAAAGACAGGCTACAGGAAGAAGGTTGGATTCTACCTGGCTGACTAGGATCTTTCTTAATTCACTATCATTTTTTTCAAAAACTTATTTCATTATTTTACGTGTATGGGCCTTGGTGTGTGTATGTCTACCAAGTATGTCTTAGTGCCCATGGAGGCCAAAAGAGGGTGTTGAATCCCCTAGAGTCATTGTCCTATGAGCCCTGAGAACTAAAACCAGGTTTTCTGCAAGAGAAAGTACTCAGTGGTAAAGAAAGGGATGTGACTCCTTTTATTAGTCCATATTGAAAACGATTTTTAAAAAGAATAAACTAAGACTAACTGTAGCCACAGGGGTATGAATAAGAGTCTATATACAAGTCAAGTCCAGGAAAACAAAGTAGGCGAACCAATGGGCATTTACTATGTACTCTTAGCCTCCTCAAAAGGAGGGCAAATTTACTTTTTTTTTTCCCCAAGGGAATAAAAAGGAAGAAGAAAGGCAGGAAGGAAGGAAGGGAGGGAGGGAGGGAGGAAGGAAGGAAGGAAGGAAGAAAGGAAGGGAGGAAGGAAGAAAGGAAGGGAGGAA
>PVIH01010946.1:0-11767 GCA_004025045.1 Sigmodon hispidus
GGCAGTGAATTGAATCTGTAGATTGCCTTTGGTAGAATTGCCATTTTTACTATGTTGATCCTACCAATCCAGGAACATGGGAGAGCTTTCCATTTTCTGATATCCTCTTCAATTTCTTTCTTCAGTGATTTAAAATTTTTGTCAAATAGGTCTGTTACTTCTTTGGTTATAGTTACTCCAAGGTATTTAATACTATTTGAAGCTATTATAAAGGGTAATGTTTCCCTTATTTCTTTTTCAGCTCTTCTATCATTAGTGTATAGAGGGGCTACTGATTTCTTTGAGTTAATCTTGTATCCTGCTACATTGCTGAAGGTGTTTACCAGCTGTAGCAGTTCCTTGGAAGAATTTTGTGGGTCACTTATGTATACAATCATATCATCTGCAAATAGAGATCATTTCACTTATTCTTTTCCAATTTGTATCCCCTTAATCTCTTTTCATTCCCTTATTGCTTTAGCTAAAAACTTCAAGAACTATATTGAATAGATAAGGGGAGAGCGGACATCCTTGTCTAGTTCTGATTTTAGTGGGATTGCTTTGAGTTTTTCTCCATTAAGTTTGATACTGGCTGTTGGCTTCTTGTAAATCGCCTTTATTATATTTAGATATTCTCCCTGTATTCCTGATCTCTTCAGGGATTTAGTCATAAAGGAGTGTTGGATTTTGTCAAAGGCTTTTTCAGCATCTGAGGATATGATCATGTGGTTTGGTTCCTTTAGTATGTTTATATGATGGATAACATTTACAGTTTTTCGTATGTTAAACCAGCCCTGCATTTTTGGGATGAAGCCTACTTGGTCATGGTGGATCATATCTTTTATACATTGTTGTATACGGATTGTCAAAATTTTGTTGAGAATTTTTGCATCAATATTCATGAGGGAAATTGGTCTGTAATTCTCCTTCTTTGTTGTGTCTTTGAGGGGCTTGGGTATTAGGGTGATTGTGGCTTCATAAAAGGAATTTGGCAATATTCCTTCAGTTTCTACTGTGTGGAATAGTTTGAGGAGTAACGGTAGTAATTCTTCTTTGAATGTCTGGTAGAATTTGGCACTGAAACCAAATGGACCAGGCCTTTTATTTTTGGGGAGGTTTTTAATGACAGCTTCAATTTCCTTAAGGGTTATAGGCCTGTTTAGGTAATTAATCTGATCTTCATTTAATTTTGGTAGATGGTACCTGTCCAGAAAGCTGTCCATTTCTTCTAGGTTTTCTATTTTTGTGGAAAACAGATTTTCAAAATATGATCTGATAATTCTCTGTATTTCCTGGGGGTCTGTTGTTATGTCCCCCTTTTCATTTCTGATTTTGTTAATTTGAACACTCTCTCTCTGTTTTTTGATTAGTTTGGCTAAGGGCTTATCTATCTTGTTAACTTTCTCAAAGAACCAACTCTTAGATTCGTTGATTCTTTGTATTGTTCTTTTTGTTTCAATTGTATTGATTTCAGCTCTAAGTTTGATTATTTCCTGCAGTCTACTCCTTCTACATGAGTTCACTTCTAATTGTTCTAAGGCTTTCAGCTGCGCTGTTAGGTCTCTAGTGTGGGATTTCTCAAGATTTTTCATATAGGCATCTAGCGCTATGAATTTTCCTCTTAAGACTGCTTTCATTGTGTCCCACAAGTTTGGATACGTTGTAGATTCATTTTCATTGAATTCTAGGAAGACTTTGATTTCTTTCTTAATTTCTTCCTTGACCCAGAGATGGTTCAGCTGAGTGATGCTTAATTTCCATAAGTTGGTAGGCTTTCTTTGGGTTTTTATGTTGTTGAACTCTAACTTTAGGCCCTGGTGGTCCGATATGTTACAAGGGATTATTTCCATTTTTTATATCTGTTGATATTTGCTTTATGACCAATTATGTGGTCAATTTTGGAGAAAGTTCCATGAGGAACTGAGAAATATGTATACTCCTTTGCCTTTGGGTGGAAGCTTCTGTAGATATCTATTAAATCCATTTGCATCATAACCTCTTTTAGACTCCTTATTTCTCTGTTGAGACTCTGTCTGGTTGATCTATCCAGGGTTGAAAGTGGGGTATTGAAGTCTCCCACTATTAGGGTTTAAGGATTGATGTGGAATTCGAGCTTTAGCAGTGTTTCTTTTACATAAGTAGGTGCCCTTATATTAGGGGCATAAATATTTAAGATTGAAATCTCCTCTTGACCAATTTTTCTTGTGATGAATAAGTAGTGACCATCTTGGTCCCTTTTAATTGTTTTTAGCTTAAAGTCTACTTTGTTAGATATTAGGATTACAACCCCCACTTATTTCTTAGGACCATTTGACTAGAAAATCTTTTCCCAACCCTTTATTCTAAGCTTGTGTCTGTCTTTGGGGTTGAGGTGTGTTTCTTGTAGGCAACAGAAGGATGGCTTCTGTTGTTGTATCCATTTTGTTAGTGTGTGACGTCTTATAGGAGAGTTGAGACCATTGATATTAGTGACCATTGATTGATATTTCCTGCCATTTTTGGTGGTAACTTGTTTGTATTTCCTTTGTCTAGGGTATTCTTCTGTGGAATTATTGATTGTTTGTGATTTCGTGGGTGTATCTGGGGTCCTTAGGTTGGAGTTTTCCCTCTAATACTCTCTGTAGTGCTGGACTGGTAGATAGATATTCTTTCAGTCTGACTTTGTCCTAAAATACCTTGTTTACTCCATCTATGGTGATTGATAATTTTGCAGGGTATAGTATTCTAGTTTGGCAGCCATGCTCTTTTAACGTCTATATAACTTCTGACCAAGCCCTTCTAGCTTTCATAGTTTCTATTGAATAGTCAGGCATTATTCTAATGGGTCTGTCTTTATATATGAGTTGGCCCTTTTCTTTTGCAGCTCTTAAAATTTTTCTTTGTTTTGTATGTTTTGTGGCTTGATTATAATGTGGCGTGCTGACTTTTTTGGGGGGTCATATCTATTTGGTGTTCTGTAAGCTTCTTGTATCTTATAGGCATTTCCTTCTTCAAGTTAGGGAAATTTTCTTCTATGATTTTATTGAAAAGGTTATCTGTGCCTTTGAGCTGGTATTCTTCTCCTTCTTCTATTCCTATTATTCTCAAATTAGGTCATTTCATGGTGTCCCATATTTCCTGAACATTTTGAGTTATGGCTTTTTTAGTTTTACTATTTTCTTTGACTGATATATCTATTTGAGCTACTGAGTCTTCCACTTCAGAGATTCTGTCTTCCATCTCTTGAACTCTGTTTGTTATGCTTGTATCTGTGGTTCTAGCTTTTTTCTTCAGGTTTTCTATTTCCATCTTTGCCTCATTTTGTGCCTTTTTTATTGCCTCTATTTTAGCTTTTATTTCAGCTTTTAGTTCATGGCAGGTTTCTTTCATAGATTTGTTCATCTCTTCCAATTTTTTGTTTGTATTTTCTTCTATTTCTTTAAGGCTATTTTTCATATCCTCTTTGAGAGCTTCGATGATCATCAAAAAGGAATTTTTGGTGTTGCTTCCTTCTGTTTCCTCTTCATTGCTCAGTTCAGGTCCTGTATTTGTAAGATCGCCACTTTCTTCTGGAGTTACCTTGTTGTTCTTTGTCTTATTATGTAAGTTTTTGCACTGATGTTTGCCCATGGCTTCAGTGGTTCACGATTAGATGGCTCCTGGTCAATTGTGGCACTCGGGCTTGTGTGCCTCCTGTCACCTCTCTGGGCAGGGTCTGAGTATGTCCTTCAGAGACCCCAGAAGTTATCTGTTCGCTCAGTTGGAGTCAAGGTGGGTAGCCGTGCAAATTCCTTCAGTAGCAGCTGTGGGTATGGTGACAGGCAGACTTTATCTGGGCCTGCTACAGAGTGGGCTGGGACTCTGCAGCCAGCACCTGGTCCCAGAAGCGGAACCGGAATCGATGGGGCTCAACTCTCCCTCCCTGGCTGGGATATAGGCACTTGGGCCTGGTGACCCCTCCTCACCTCTGGGCGGGGTCTGAGTCTGTCCTTCAGGGACCCCTGTAGTTGTCTGTTCGCTCAGTTGGAGGTCGAGGTGGGTAGCTGTGCAAATTCCCTCAGCAGCAACTGAGGGTATGGTGAGAGGCAGACTTTATCTGCGCCTGCTACAGAGTGCGCTGGGACTTACTCTGCAGACAGCACTGGTCCCAGAAGCGGAACCGGAACCGATGGGACACATGGTTCACTTTCAAACAAGATGCTGAATATAAGTGTTACTTTCTATGTCCTTTCTGAAATTGCTTTCCTCACAGGTGGCTCTGAAGATGGCTTCCAAAGACAAGAATCAGACAAGCTTGGGTTCCATAGGCATTTTTTTCCAGGGTCATTCCTCTGGGGTAAATGTAGATGCCTCTTGTTTCTTGATGATCCGCCTGAAATTCATAGGAGGGCTACTGACACTCATCTGCACGTTAGTAGCCATTAACACTGCCAAAGTATTTGCAGGTATCAAAAAGAAGCAGCTCATCCATGGTATGGCCTTGTCCTGCTGCTTCTTCGTTTTATTCCTTCACTTCAGTTCCTTCAGCCACTTTCTCCTCCTCTTTAATTCCTGTTCTTTCTGAAGAGTAGGCTGAACTGCCTTAGACCCTGGCCTCCATTAAGTACAATGAGCATGTCTTTAAAGCAATGACTAATGCTGCATACAAGCTTTCTCTATTCTAAAGTGGGTGGTATCTTAGAACAATAGCCATAAAAGCAGAATTAATATGTTATTGTTTGGTAGAGGATCAACTGTGGTTTTGTCTAACTTGACAGGGCTGTATAGATGATGTATACCTCAAAACCCAGCACTGGAGAGCTGGAGCAGATGAAGGGCTAGTTTGTTATAAATCTAACTTACCTACCTAGACACTGAAGGCAAGATCTACTTAGTCAATGGCTATTTCAGTTACCACATCTAAATATTTTACCAGAAACTGTTAACTTTTGCTTACATATCTAGAGAGGCAAAGAGAACATGTTATTTAGTAAGCTTTCCAATTGTATTTTAGATTAGTCCAGTCCACAGAAAACCTTTCCTGAGGTTAAATTAAAATCTTTTCCTCTCTTATTCCTAGTGACCATTTCCACTTTTACTTAAGAGTATGTCCTTAGCAAGAATAGGTTTCTCTTCAAAAGGAAAAGCTTTTCTACCATGGAATGTAACACACATCTTTAGGGCCTCTTCCTTTAAATGGTATCAGTCATGTCCCCCAAATCTCCAAATGTTATGAGTTCCAGATCTTGGGTTATGTTGGTAGAACTGTGTATAACACAGGCCTTTGGTGCTGGGGAAACAGTTAGCAGTTAAAGTGCTTGTTATGCAGATGAAAAAAACTAGAATTTGTAACCCCAGAACCAAAGTCATTGTCAGCTAGGTGTGGTGGCCCACTTGTAATTCAAGTCTCAGAGGAGCCTTGGAATAATCTAGTCAGAGTAGCTGTGCTGTTAGGCTCTGAGTTGAACTGAGATACCCTGCATCAGTTAATATGGCAGAAGAGAGATCTAGAAATGATTCTCACCATCAACATCAGACCACCATATGCATGTGCATGCACACTCACACACACATGTGCACCCACAGGCAAATGCTATGCATATGCATAGACACAGACAACGGACACACAAATACATACACACTCACATACATGTATGACACACATCCTGGGTACACATATACATACATTAATGCATGATAAATGTAATTTTTTTGAAATGCACATTCATAAAGCATTCTATCTGGTTTTACTCCTGAACTTTTCAATGTGGTGAGATCTCTGGGCCTTGGTGTTCTTGTCTGTAAGATGGATGTAACTGAGTAGTAACAGAATGTAACAGAATTCCCACACTACAGCAAATGATATATTTAATATTCATGATTTGATAAGTACTCAAACATGTGAGAAATTAAAATTCCAATTGGAAGAGCCAGCCTATAGAGAACCCATAGGCCACTGACACAGAATTTATTTCTATTGATGAAGCTTCACTGGGATCAGTTTTAGAGAGAACCTGTCCACTGATGGTTCATCTTGGGCTTGTGGTCAACTAAAATCTTCAGGTCTTCAGAAAAAAGCATATGAACATACAAATTGCTGTCAAGCTTGTACATCTACATATTATATGTTAAAATTCAAGTTCCTAAAAGTATAAACAGAACTACATAGTCAATCTTCTCACATTTTCTATAGAGCATTTGGCCCATTAGTTTAACCTATAAAGGTAGGTTTAAGTCTTGATCATATCATTTGACCTGTTAACTACTCTTCCCAGTCCGGTATCATCTTCAGATGTGATGACTGACCCCCTTTCCTTCACTGGAACCACTGATAGCATGTGAAACATGTGAAAAGCTAAGAACAGTGCCCTGTGATACTATTAACAGTCTTTGGGCAGCAGGCCAACTCTTTCATTTCATGGATGAGAAGGGAATGGTTGAAAAGGGCTTGATGATTGCCAGTGACCATAGACTATATAACCAGCCAACTTGTTTCTTAAGGTTGCTCTGAGATACTGGTTCCCTTCAAGCAATGCTAAAGAAGTTTGGACAAGTGTGAATGCTCTGTTTATGTCTTGGGGACTTGCAATGTGCAATTCTAGCCAGGCCTATAGTTGAGAACTCATGAAACTTATTTAACCCACCATTCCCCAAAGGATTTGCTCACAAAATCCTGTCAATTTTCATGAAATCACTTTTAACATTCCAGATAACATCTCCATGACCAATCAAATAAGTGGAACATAAAACTGCTGCTACTCCTATCTATCACGAGAACAAATTCTAGGAGCCTGAAGTTCAGAAAGTGTTTTGACTTTTACCGATGGAAGAATATGATGTATAGACTTTTTATGAAGAATGAAATAAATAAATAGGAGTGTAGTAAAATAAGACAGAGAGAGAGAGAGAGAGAGATCAACAAATGGGGCCTCATGCTGGCCAAAGTAACAGAAAAATAGGCATCTAAAACCTTTTATGCTTATACTTTACAGTTTTAAAAATTATTTGTGTATTTTATATGTGTATGTGATTGTGAGGCTATGTGTACATGGAGGCCGGAAGATAACCTCAATGATCTTCAGGCCCCATCATCTTTATTGAGAAGACAAAACCTGGAACTCATATAGTAGGCTAGCCTGGTCGACTAGCAAGTCCTAGGCATCTACCTGGGAGGTCTTTGTCTCCCCAGTAATACAATTCTAAGCACATATTACTATGTCTAGTTTGTTCTTTGTGGGTTCTGGAGACTGTGCTTACAAGGCAAACACTTTATCTACTGAGATATTTATCCATCCATATCTTGCTTTTAATATAAGATTTCTCCCTAAAACGTTGTGTGCTGGATACTTGTTCACTGGCTATTGGATCTGATCATTAAGAGCCATGATGAAGGCCATGACTAATCAATGGATTATTCCCTTGATGAAGTCATAAGATAGCATTATTGGATAGTTGAGTTTAGTTAAGGAAACTAGGTCACTGGGAAAGCTTTATCTTATTCTGGAATACCTTTTGTTACTCATCTCTGCTTCCTCATTGCCATGGAAATGAGTAGCTTGTGCTTGCCATATCCTCCTAATGCCATGATGTCGGCCTCTTCAAGGACTGTGGAAATAGAGCAAAGTCATCATGGATGTAAACCTCTGAGAGCCAAAATACATCCTTCATCTTCTAAGTTGTTTCCTCAGGTACTGTTTTTTACAGTGACAGCATTCTGATGAACACAGGAGCTTCTAATGCACTCTGCACTCATATCAGAAGGATTAGTCTCTTGATGTCTTTATGACAGATCATGTCAGTCATTTCAAGAAAGCAGGAACTCTGGAAGACTAAATCCCAATTTAAAGCTTCAGTTTTGGCTGAGGGTGTAGTTCAAGGGTAGAGTGCTTGAATAACACACACAGCAAACAGGCTTCTGCCCCTACTACCACACACTATTCTTTAAAATTACAATTTCTCCATCTGACACCCTATTCCTTTGATGCTTTATGTTTACCAAATCATTTTCTACTATTAAACATAATGTAGATTTTGTTTATTTTTTATTTTAATTATTGCCCACTCCCCTCTAACTAGAGAGTAAGCTCCATGCTGGCAAGAATATTTGTTCTCCTTACTGTTTTTCATTCTGAGCACTTAGAATAGTGTATGGCCAATAGTTGGTACTCAATATATGTAGCAATGAGATTCCTATCAAACCAGGGGACTTAAATGACTTACAGCTTCTCTGAGGGCAAAGATCATGTCTTAGGCTTGCTTTTACTTATTTATGATGTGATACCATCTGCTGAGTGGGTCTTTATTACACTAGAAATGGGTATTGCTGTTCAGATAGATATCAATATACAGGGGAAGGCTATTAGTTCAGAAACCACATTCCCCTTCTCTGGTGACCTCATCCTCCAGCCCTTGCCCAGGCATGACTCATAAATCCGCAACACCAACCCCAGTCCTCAACCACACCACAATCTACATTCCCTGCTTTAAAGAACTTCTCCATTGTGCCAAGCAGTTCAAATTCAGGAGGTGATTCAGAATTAGAAAGATTACCATCTCTTTGCCCAAGTTCACAAAGACAGAAGGCCTCTGCAGACACTTCTATTTGTGTCTACTTATTAGTGGGATATACATGGTATTTCTTTAGACGACTTCTTCTTCTTCTTCTTCTTCTTCTTCTTCTTCTTCTTCTTCTTCTTCCTTATGTTTGTTATCTTTTCTATTTTGAGGTTCCCATTGTTTTCTTTCAGGCCATTGAACCATACCTTTCTATTCTCTCTGCACTACTCAGTTCCAATGACTCTGACTTCTTCTAATTCTGTATTTTCTAAGCTGCTGCCAATGCCTATACACCAAATGTCACCTGGAATGTCATCATCCAGGTTGTTATTACAAAACAATATAACTCTTTCATTGAAATGATTTTCTTAGGGGGCTATTGGCATGGCTCAGTGGTTAAGAGTGGTTATTGTTTAAGCATGCAGATACAACTTCACAGCACGCACCTAAATTTCAGATATGTCACTCATGACTTTAACCCCAACACCGAGGGTACAGAGACAGGAGGATTCCTGAAACTATATAAGCTCCAGGTTCAGAATAAGACCCAGTTTCTAGGTAAAAAAGTAAAGAGGGTACCCAGTATCCTCCTCTAGCCTACACATGTACACAAACACACACATACACACACACACACACACACACACACACACACACACACAGTGAGAGAGAGAGAAAGCACTAAATAATACAAGTAAAAATAAAATGTGTATACTATAAATATTCTTCATAATAGCTCAAAAGTTTCTACTCTAATCTAATATAATTTAAAGTTTAAATGTCATTAGCTTATACTCTATCTAAAACTTCAAGCAATTTCCCATTGCCCTCTGAATTCAGTATAAAGACATCATGATACCACTCAATAGTTGAAGAATCAGGGCTTGATTTTTCTCCTCTAGCTTGTATTCTAAAACTCCTTTACTTGATCTAGAATATTTATCATGCAGGAGTATTCATGTCTCCAACATATTCAGATTCCTACCATTGTAACTTTTCGTAACTGTTCTTTCTTACAGTGACTGCCCACCAGGGGTGGGAGTTTGCCTCCCCATACCACCACAGATATTTGGCAATATCTAGAGATATTTTTACTTCTACAACTGGAGTGGAGGAGCGCTGTTAGCACTGAGTGAGTAGAGACTTAGGGTGCTGCTGCCCAATCTACAATGCAGAGAATATCAGGGTTTCCAAAGGTGACAACTCTGCTCTAGAGCAATAGCATCCAAACTTGAAGGATGTGTAAGACCCAGAAGCATGTTTGCCTTTGTCCCTGTAATTTCTGGTTCCAGAGATATGAAGTGGAAGCAAAGAACTAGCATTTCTGGAAAGTTCTCAAATGAAGATGGAGCTGATAGCTCTGGGAGCGTAAAACCACAGTCTAGACTAAAGCCACCTCCAATTAATATTTATCACAGATTAATAGTACCCATCTCAGGGCAAGTGCCACCTCCATCACAGAGTTTATCATCATATGAGCTCAGCCTTCTTTGGATCTTCCAGCAGTTGGCTTACATCACATCTGTCCCTGTCACCAATGTCACTATCTTTCTGTCTTCCATGCTTTCCAATTCCATAGAGTAAATATTTCTTAGCTGAGACTTGCACACAGTCACTTCTGCCTTTTGCTGCTCAAGAGTGTTTGGGATGGTCACCCCAGCTGAACAAGGTTCATCTTGGAAGACTACCCATAGAACCTGATCTCCATCAGTTGTCTCAAAGCTTCTTTTTGTCCATGCCCCTTCTACATGGAAGACCATCAAAACATTAACTATTAGAGCATGAAAGAACTTAGAAGATAACTTAGTAGATAGTGGCAAACAACTGAAGAGGCAGACAGTGCCTAGAAAGAAAGGAAGTGGGCGGGCCATAGCCCAACTTTGACTTTTCATTATCTTGTGGAGAATAAGCCCTGCCTGTAGGCTTCATGCTGAAGAGAGGAACATAGTATAAAAAAGAAAGACAGAGGCCCCCACCCTTGCCTTACAATATGACACTGGGAACTAAACATGGTCGGTCCTTCAATTTCAGTTTCCATCTTATTTCCACTGTACTGAGGGTTGCAATCACTTGGATCTCTTGTGTGTATATCTAAAGAATGTAGTTTAATCACATCATCAAATACATGAATCTTAAATATCCTCTTCTTTCCCAAAGATGTGTTCTCATTGCACATCAAACATTGGTCACACTTTAAATTAAGTGCCATGTGTGTGGATTTAATGTAGATTTAATCAGACAGTTATTATATGTTAAAGACTGTACAGTTATTTAAAACATATTTATTGAGGTTTAACAAGTATGCTGAGACAATTTTTCACAAACAGCAGGAACTGCTAAGAGGAGGCAGTCAAGGATTCTTACATCAGACAATTTGTCTTGTTCATGGATATACTTTATACTACTGTTTAAAAAAAATGAAGATGTTCAGAAAGATTCCATGTGGGAGGGCAAAAGGGACAGGGAATTTGTGTACTGCACAATCACCCCTGGAGACCTAGGATCAGTTCCCGTTGGAGATGGGCATGAAAAATGAGCTTGGGGGTCTTCCACTCGGCCTCATTTGTGCTCTGTGCAAAGTCAACTGTACTGTGTGGCATGATTGATGAGGGCCATTCAGGGGAGCTGGCTAGGCGGGGGGAAAAAAGAGTTCAGGAGGAGTCACTGGAAATAAGTCAGAGGGAGGGGACTCACGAGACTCTGGCCATAATATCGATGCTTGAAAATTTTAAAATGTGTCTGTCTGTGTCACACATCCACAATCTCTCTAGACAGCAGCTACCACGGAACACAATTACCCCCACGTGGTGTTTGAAATCATTCTTCTTCTTAGGCATGGACTAAGTGTTCTCTCCCTTCGGCTCCATGTGTCACATACAGGAAAGCTGGGCTGAAAAGAGCCTCGTTGCCATCCTGCCCAGCCCTCCTCCAGCTGCAGTGGCAAAGCTCATGTTATGGCCTTGAGTGCTGACGCCACGGCAATGGCCTGACACCATGGCGCCTGGCCGGCAGCATGACTTCACAGAGGGTCAAGCCAGAAGACCTCAGATGGACCCCAAATAAGAAAAGCAGCAAAAACTAATATCCTGAGCAGTCGGAAACATGCCGAAGGAAATTATTCATAAATATTTGAGGAGCGATGCAGTCCAGAGTCTTGAGAGAACAGCTGTCTGTCTCCAGGTTCATCCAGTGCACCAAACCCGGTTTCTTAGAGTCCAGCTTCTGCTCTGTGCGGAGCCCCACAGTGCCCTCACCTGCCTTTCACAGAGCAGTG
>PVIH01010946.1:11867-72089 GCA_004025045.1 Sigmodon hispidus
TCTCTCTCTCGTGTGTGTGTGTGTGTGTGTGTGTGTGTGTGTGTGTGTGTGTGTGTGTGTGTGTGTGGTCTCACATGCACCTGTCTGAAAGAGGTAGCAAAGACCCAGCACAATGAAGAAAATCATCTGCAGGAGGATAATTATGTTTTATAGTTTTGTTAAATACAAGAAAGTATTTTCTCAGGCCATTTAATTGAAACAACCTCATGGGTTATACCTTCATTGTAATAAAACTCCACTGTGTGTCCAAGCGCCAGGGGATTTATTAACTTTCTGGAGCTCTGAGAATCAGCAGGCAGGGTCAGACACGGCCAGTGATGATGACATCATCGGTTTTGGCAGCTCTTTTCAACTGGTGTTGAGTGAGGTAATGTCCCCAAAATTAAAACTGACAGTAAGATTAATGATGATAGATTCACTGAGGTGTTTTTTTTTTCTTCATGATTTAAATTGGTGTTCTGTTTCTTCCATGCTAGATGGCCAAGAGAGCTCTGTGCCATTAGTTCAGCATATCAGGAAAGCAGATAACAGATGTCCCTTCCCTAGGCCTCTGGGGACAAGCAAGAACTTCAGGACTAGAGGTGATTTAGAGATAGAGAGAAGGACACACCCTCAAGTCTTTCATAGTAGTTTTGACAGTAAGATAAGCTACCCTAATCAAACCAGCCAATATACTGGATACTAAACATCTTGGATACTAAATAAGTCACATGTCTAATGTGGGGTGGTGGCCACGAGCAGGGAATACCTCATGGAATCTTGCTTAAATGAGTCAGAATGAACAGTCTCATAACTGGAACAACACTGATCTTGTCCATTTGTTATATTTTCCATAATGAAAACATTAGCATAAAAGATTAGGGACATTAGGAACATTCTGAGGCTGATGTTTAGAAGTGGCATAAATTGAAAATTTCATTTTTATTAAACATCTTAAATGATCCACTCTCCTAACAATGCTATTTTTTAAACTAATTATTCTACTTCCCTACTGTAAAGTCTTAAGAGGGGAGAATTAGCTGTTTTTATCCCTGGGGTCTCAACCATTACCTTGCTGTAAGCTACTGGGAATGGATCTCAACCCTGGCTGCACATTAAAATCACTTTGCATAGTGATAGGTTAGGCCATCTCTCTTTTGTCACTCAAACATACGTGTGAACACTTGTTTCTTCAAGTAGATCTGTTGACAATTCTCATTAGAAATTTAGTTCCCTAACCAGGTTTATGGAATATATGTTTAAATAATGAAAATACTTTAAGAGGTGGTCAACTTCATTACATTCATTAGGACACATGTACTGTCTCATCAATCTGAAATGATATAATTTACTGTTGAAAAGCACAAGGTAAAACACAAAATAAGCCACAATGGCACATGAGGATATTTGGTAAACAATCAAATGACAGAATGCTAAGATGGGAGAAATTTAATTATAATATGATTTTCTTCAAAAATGAGTTGTGATCGCAGGTTTAATACTTGGCTTGTAACCTTACTGAAAATGGCCCTGACCTGTGAAGTTTGGATCCAGGGTCCAGAAACATGGATGAGAAGGTTCTCTGGGAAGTCCTGTTCCTAACTAGAAAACATAATGGACTGCAAAGTTGGAGCTGGCACTGGCTCCACCTCTAACTATGTGAGACATGTGTGCTCCACTCTCTCCTCTTCTAAGAGACCCTGTCTGTCCTCTTGGAAGGTGAATGGTTGGCACATGGAGCACTAAGATCCTGGCAAGCTAGCAATTATCTGGTGTTAGAAGTTTAGTTGTCTTGGGGGCATACCAAGTAGCTCCAGTAGAACATATTCTCCATATTCCATCTCTTCAAAGAAAATCATATTATTCCCACCCCAGCCCCTGGAGTTTATAGTTCTACTTGAAAATGGAGCATTTTCCTGTTTCTTTTGTCAAGGACCTCTTACTCTTACACCCACAATCTGTGGCTGGCTGAATTCTCTCTCTTCCTAAACAATGCTCTCCTTACATAGAATATCAATGTATGGAGAGGTGGTTTAGATAGTGTTTGGAATGACAGAGAATTAGGCCTTATAAAGCCTGCTTGGGCTTATATGTGGATGGCATCAGAAGAGTCTAACCTAGGAACTTTAGCAATGCTGGAATAAAGAAAAATGACTTGCCAATTTAAGAGTCATGTCAGGAAGGCTGGCTTTCTGATACCTGGGGTTAGAAGGATGAAATGACCAAAGATACTTGGACACTGACTGAGCATTCTCCACCCAGCCCCCATGATAAGTAAGTAGTCAACTGGGGAAGTCTACTGCTTGTAGAAAATAGGTCCATATACCAGAGCAACTGAGCCTAGCTGAGCATTAGAGTCAACTGGGGAACTTTCTAGCACGTCAAAGTCTGAGATGCTGCTCCAGAGATTTGGACTCAATTAGTCTGGGGGAGCAGGAGACACTAGTCTACTTTTCAAAGCTCCTCAAGTGATTTTAATGTGCAGCCAGGGTTGAGATCCATTCCCATAAATTGTTATGCAGAAATCTTCTGATAGTAATAAAGCCTGAACATTCAAGTGCACAGAGAAGAGGCAAGGAAGAGAGATGGAACGGGAACAGGATAGTCTCTCTTCCAGGAGGTCCTCTATATTCCAGAGTGTCAGCCACCCATGAGTGAGAACCTATGCATAGTGATAGGTTAGCCCATCTCTCTTTTGTTGCTGTTCTGTGCAACCATCTTTTCCTACTCAATTCTACATCCCTGGCCAAGATCTGAAACTTAGCTCTTCCAACCAGTCTATAGGCCCTCCACTGCTATACCAGTTATAGAAGACTGCTATAGACTGATTGCTTTTACGTGTTTAAAATGCAAATGGTGGAAGGCCATTCAGCTGAAGTACAAATAAGGTGATTGTACAGATTTTCAGGACTCCTGAAAGCCCAATTTTAGTTGGAATATCAGGATTCCCTGGTGTGAGATTAGGATTATCTACAACTAGCAAATCTGTAACCAGAAAATCCACCCATTCACATTTTTCCAGGACTGACCCACTTTCAGTATTAATTTCTCTTACCCCACAAAACCCCCAAGCTCCTAGGAAACTAAAATTGATCTTTTTAGCTTTATAGCATAGATCTGGAAGACAGACACCACTATTCCCAAGATAGCTCTGAAAGTCAGATACACTTCACTGATGGATAGATTGTTGTGTATGTCAATGTTGGTTCATGTGCCTACCATAACTGGTCCCTAATCCTCTGAAAATGGGGTTTGGCATTTGGGTGGGAATTTTAAAAATCCATTTGGAAGTAGAACAATG
Source organism: Sigmodon hispidus (assembly GCA_004025045.1). NCBI lineage: Eukaryota > Metazoa > Chordata > Mammalia > Rodentia > Cricetidae > Sigmodon > Sigmodon hispidus. Next base: position 15,148 of record PVIH01010946.1, read on the forward strand.
CATATGCCAAGTTTCCTGCAAAACTTGGAGAATATTTATTCTTACACTAATCAATCCAATTGAAGCCATTCAAGGTTTGCTTCAGGTGACTTGGAACAGGGGTATTCTGGGTAATCTGCTCCAGCATGGAGGCTATAGTGAAAGGCTTGGGGTTCATAGGGAGCCAGGCACTGCAAAGTAGCTGAGAAAGAGAATTCAGAACAGAGAAGAAGATAATAGAGAAAGCACACAGGTTGGGCAGAGGTGAGTGAGGAAAAGGTTCTACATGGGTTTATAATCTGTCTCCAAGTGTCTTCAGATGCTAAGCAGACTCTGTGCTTACATTCTTAGGATCTCTTTTGCCCCTCTGTATCTTACAGCTATAGGGATAGAGAAAAACCCAACACATATAGGTATAATAAAGAAATAAAGTTATCGTTTCATACTAGTGAATAAATGGGGGCTTTAACTAGTTTCAGGTATTGCTTGGTCAAATGCATAATTATTTCTCATTTTCTCTTACCCATCTCTAGCTCTTCAGTAGTGTTTCCCAAGGGGCCTCCTTCTAATGGTTATGTGAATACTAAAAACTCTGGCACTATTATCTGCTAGGCTTATTTTCAATAGCAAAAGCATGACTTCTTTTGGGATTTCCAATGAATGCCTTAATGTTTCTCAGTGGCTGTCTTGAGCCAGTATCCCAGGCCAGGGAGAGTCTGATGATTGAAAAGGGATCTGAATCACATAATAAGGCTGGTGCTCTGGAAGCTGAAGGCTTAGGAGGGAAGAGATGATTTTTTGGAAGATGTTGATAAATTGTCACTATATGGAAGACATAAAGAAGACATAGCTCAAAACAGGAGCTATGCATATTTTTATCTAACAGTGCTCCCATTGTCTCTTAACTAGAATGAGTATACTTCTTATAGTTTAAAGCAAACCAAATGATTGCAGTAAAACAGCTTGTGGTCACCACACAACCCTCCAAATATCTTTTCCCTCTTCAGTTTCCTGGGACCAACCCCTCCCCGCAAGCATCAGCATAGACACTAGGCTCATAGCCATATTAATATTTTGTCCAAGTAGAAAACAAATCCCCATTCAAGTGTAATGCATTTATATGTTTATTTAAACTTCTAAGTGTGGCAAAAGTGGTGATGTTATAAAAAGGTCATTTTTCAAAAACCTTATTGTATAAATAGAAAAGCCACATGTTTGTCTAGAATATTGATTTGCTTTATCCAGAGCCAGTCAAAACCTAGACATTTATGGCTTCTTAAAAAGAACTACCCAGTATATAACATTAACCACAGCACAACGTGTTAAGTATATGGCCAAGTGAAGCTCTCCATTGTCACCAACCTAAAGGCCGCATTTATTTGGTGTGCTTTTATGCACAACCCTAATCTGACTTTTGATTGTCATTAGATTTGGTCTTCAAATAGCCAATGAGTTCTCAAAAACCAATCCAGAGAAAATAAAAAGAGCCACATTGAGTCTCTTGTTCGACTTTTCAATCCTATATACTTCAACACTCTGATTCCCCCATTGTCTGTAGAAACTCCAGCAATAAATGTATAACACAGCTTCCTGGCTTGGCTTCAGGAAGGATTTTCAGGCTTTTCTTCCCACTGCAGAAGGTGCTCCATCCTCAGCAAGAGCTCTCCTCTCCAGGAGCACTCACCAGACTCTATACCTGGCATGTGAGTCCCATCAGTACACCTTTGTTCACATGTACTGATATTTATACTGTCTATTTCTCTCACATACATATCACTGCTAACTTTGTTGGTATTTACCACTGGCAGTCCAATTCAAATGCCTTTCTTGAGAAAACCCTCTTGAGGGTCTACCTTGACATTAATTCATCTATACCAGTTAAAAACCTTCACAGCTTTCCCACTGGATTGAGAAGTAGGAAGAACAATTATTTGTTAATCTAAGTCCCCAAGTGATCTGCCTGGCCAGCTAGCCTGGGTCTTAACATCTCAGGATTTTCTTTGTTGGTTCCTTTCCCTGGGCTCTTAGCACATTTCATTCCTTCTGTGTACAATATTCTTCTCACAACTCTTCACGGCTAAGTCTCAGCTGAAATGCACCTCCCCCAAACATAACTTTAGAGAAATTGTGATAAAATTTATTTTATACCTATCTCCAGACCTGGCATTTGGCAAAGTGCTTTACAGTAGAGTGATTTCAACAGTGCTAACTGAATGAATGAACACATTCCTCCTTCCTCCATCCCCAGAAACATAGTTAGACCATAACATTTGCCTTGTATGGTTGAAGTGTGTTTTCGTCTGCGAAATCATAACAGATTATACACTTTTGGGGAGAGGGATCAGGAAGATAGGAGAGATTTCCCAAGCCCCATGCCCAGTGGACACCATGAAACAGCAGTTGCTCTCATAATGTTTTTCACAACAGATGTTAGTGTTTCGACAAATTGGGCTTTCCTCAGACTCTGCTACCCTCCAGCTATATCATAGGTGAATTTGCCTAGCTTCTCCAGTGCTGGGTTTCCTCATTCATGGACAATAATGATGCCCATTTTAAGGTTATTATAAGAATGATATCAGCCAACACAGGCAATCAGTTCTTCACAATTTCTTGAATAAGGACACTCCCATTGATGCCTCTTATAACTACTCTATAAATATTGGGAAAGAGAAAAGCAACCATGGTCGTCTAGGAGCTGGCCTAGCACTGTAAGCTAGGTGTTGATGTTCTGTTAAATACAATGTCACATGCCATCAACATCAGTAGAGTCCACTCTAGGACCAGAGCAGATCAAATATAAGAACATGACCACTCTAATGATGCCTGAATATAGACAGTAATGGCCAGACTTCCTCTCGGAGTGTGAGTGACTTTATCAATAGAATCTGAGCATTTCCCTTGGGCTACCTGCATCTACATAAATTTAGATATTTCATTTCTCTATGCTTTTTGTTTTTTGAGATGGGATTTTTTTCTGTTAACAAATCATGAGGTTTTTCTCCTCTTTCTGATGGTATCCAGTCCAGAGAGAAAATTTGTTTTCTTAAATACTTTCTCACACTACCTAACATAACTCTAAATACTATACACTTCCCTGATTGACATGCTCTATAGTTTCTGAATGCTATATGTTCTCTCTCATTGTCAACAATAGACCCAGCTTGTTTAACTTGTAAACATCTTGATGGTCTACCTGAAAGGTGGTGATAATCATAATAATGATTTTCACTATTTCCTGAGTACTTAGCAAATGTCAGGAGTGCTCCTTTTAAGCAATTAACACATATTAGTGCACTCATTCTTTCCAGTTTTTGAAAAGACTCAACTACTAGCATTGTAATATTTGAGGGGAACTGGGCTATACAAAGATATTTTTAATTACTGAAGTGGGTTAACAAACAGTGGAGGCATTATAGAAATAAAGCGGTCCCTTCCTTCCCATTACTCACTTCTTATTATGCCTTCTCAAGTACCTACTTCAAGTCTTGATTAAAAAAGGGCCTTAGAAAGTATATGAAGATTATGGAGTCACCATCTTGTGTAAATAGCATGACTCAGGAAAGATCTGAGAGTCTACCAATGTGTGGCCAGTTTATTCAAGGGCCTTATAGAAACAGCAAAAACATATATCACAGCCCCTGACCTCAAGGAACTCAAAGCTAATTGAAGAGACAGAGCATAAAAGCACACAATTTAAATAACAATAAAAGCTGCAATGTAAGAGACATTTAAACAATAATACATGATTCACTGATTCCCGGCCAAATGAGGTGTGCAGATGGTACTGGGTGAGCCCACTTCAAGTTACATACTTAGCCCACATTCTCTAAGCAAACCAAAGCCACAGAGAGGAAGTCTACCCAGGGAGTTACTTTCTCAGGAAAAGAGAGAAGAAACAAAATCTAAGTGAAAAAACTATATTGAAATGATAATTGTAAGGCTTGATAAAATAGCTTTTACATTTTCTTCTTTCTTATCCATTGTTGAAAAGTTATAACCCTGCAACTAAAAAGATACCTTGTGGTTGTTTTCACTGATTCTCACATCAGAAATTTTTGGGCAAAGTACATTATAGAGTATACTTCGATCCAGAAGGAGCTGAACATGACCCTGTTCATCCATACCCCTGTAGGCCACACTCAGGTCTGTGTTACTGCACTCTGGTGACACAGAAAAACACTTAATGACAGTAACAGGCTTAACATTCCATAAGGACTCTCAGCCTTCTGTGAGGAGCCTAATGAGGGAATAATTAAGTTCTTTAATGTCTTACAGAGACTTGTAAAGTCTTCTAGAATTTTCAGGGCAGAAGAGATGAGGATTGAATACTTATGATTAATAAAGTATATATGTCTGAGCAAAGGCTTTAGTGTCACTTGGAAAAATTATGCAACATCTTAATTATACTCAACTCTGAGACTGACTAAAGAGTTGCATGGTATAATGCTTGAAAGAGCTCAGAATATTCAGAACATAAAACAGATAATCAGAAATTGTTATTATTATTTCAGTATTGTTGTGAAAAAGGTCATTTGCACAGTCTCCCTGGATACAAAGAAACTGAACTGGAGATTTGTCTAACTTGCTTTTGGAATTCACTTAATCTCATTATTCAACCATCTTTCTATAATTTATGGGACTTTATTGTGACTCCCAATTTCATGTGAGAATTTCTTTAACTCGTTCTTGTATTTATTTATAAAAGCAGAAGGTGAAATAATGGGTTCTATATGTTATCACTATTATGGAAGCAGCAAGATGTTATATACAGAGTCATGAAAAGTGTCTGACACACTGCCGACTCTTCATGAGTGTAACTGTTTATCATTCTCAATCATCATCACTATCATTGTTTTAGTCAGTGTCACTGTCATCATCATCATCATCATACCCCCCCATCATCATCAGAAACATCCCAGACTTTGCTTTTAACCTCAGGACCCTCAGGAACAATCATATCTAACATGTCCCAGGGTGATAAACTTTCTAAGTCTGAATTTCAGAACATGTGCTGTCTTGGCAAAGAGAAACTTTTGACCCTGTAGTGTATTCCACAAGTCACTCCTATCTCATGTCAAATGTCTCATGTTTACAGGTTTTTTGATGATGGGGGCGAGTGATTTATCCCTCTAGAGGAGGACCAGGGAGGAAAGGAAAGCCACTAGAATCCGCTAAGCTTGAAATTACAGGTGCAACCTAAGGTTTAGCGAGTGGGAGAAAATTATTTAACTCACCTTTCACATCCAGAGGCAACATTAGAGACTCTTTCTAAAGGATGATGTTAGTTCTGAAATGAACCATGTAGGAGTTTAGCATCTGGTGTATATTATGTGTTCAGCAAGTTGTAAGCATATAAGCATTATAGATGTCTATACTGCAAATGAACTAGTCAAAGACAACTGCAAAGTATCATGATACCATCCAAGAGTTCCAGAATAATTTTTTATCCTTTATCATTAAAAATATTCATCTTGAGTTCAAACTGTAGAATAGAACTCAGCTACACAGAAATACCACAGACATGCATGCAAAAGCCTTGGTACAGGGTTAAAAAACCTGTCCCTTAGTCTTTACTTCTGTGACTCAGATTTCACATCTTGAAGGTGAAAATTAGGCATGGTTATCCATAAGGAATACTTTATCTATAGTCCTTTAAGACTCAGTCACAAAGTATGAAAAATGCCAGTTGAGGATCTGCCAGGAGTGGAGGCTGAACTAAGCAATATTGGGACAGTGGGCTTTGGGACTGCCTGCCGCCTGCCCAGGGAGGGGATGGGGAGTTGTGGAGAAGAGAGAATGACCTGATGTGGTGGGAGGGGGAAGGGACCTTGAATAAGGATATACAAGGATAGAAAGTGTGACTTCTTTGTTCATAATAATAAAAGAAAAGAAAAGAAAAGAAAAAAAGAAAAATGCCAGTTGAAATTAATAGATTTTTTTTTATACAAAAATATCAAGCCATTGTGTTCTCACCTGGGCTCATAGGAATCAGAACTCTGGTGGAAAATGACATCATAAAGTTTAAATATACTACACTATATGGAATAATATATGTGATATATAAATATATACATATATATGCATGTATATATCTCCACTACCATGAACAGCAGGAAGACTGACTTGTGGCTTGAATAATAAGCCTGATATTAACACAAGGAGATATATGATTAGGGTCAATGTTTATTTAAGTCACTTACAATATAAAGGCAGAAAATGGAGAGAGGATCTACTATTCCAGAAAGGAGCTTCCTTCCAGGCAGTGGAGAAGCAGAGAGAGCCCTGTCCTCATGGCACAGAACCTTAAACTGTTTTTAGCCATGCCTTAAGACTACAGCTTCTAAGTTCATAGGTAAACCCCAAACCTCTACTGGCCCAGAGGCCACGCCCTCAGGTCAGGGAGGTACTGAATTCCACTACATCTCCTGTTTTTGTTTTAACAAGCAAGTTCTAAACCTATCTATATTAGAAACAATTATCAAGCAATGTCCAGTAGGGGGAATGACATAAATATAATAAAACTGCAACTGTAAGAATAACAAACACAAAATATATACTAAAAGTCCAGAATTAACTGATATGTGACAAGACATAGAGATTACTCCAAAGCTGTTTATCTTGAATAATATGAATCTAGTACCTAAATGCTGTTAAGCTGGATAAGACATGATCATAACTGAAGCTGTCTAATCTTCAAGTAGTGATTAAAACAATAGGAGGCAAGTGAGAAAATAAAAGGGAGGCCCATGGCTGCTCAGGTGGGTGATCTTAAACGAACATGTAGAACTCACTAGGCACTTAACCCATTAAGATTACTGAAGATGCCAAGAGGAAATATTTATGGGCACTTTTTAACATAGTCTATAAAGACAGGAGGTTAATTTGAACATAAATTATCTACCACATCATTTTTTAACCTCTCAATCTTTCTCTAGATACTTGAAAGGCAGCTCACCAAAGCAGAGTGGGAATTTAAGCACTACACACTCACAGGCTGCTTTAAAAACATTAGAGGAGTAGAAGCCAGGAAAGAGACAAGTTTCCTAAGGAAAGGGGAAAAACTAAGGAGTTTTCAGTCTGGAAAATGACTTAAACCCTGTAGAGTATGTATTATGTCTTTGTTTCAACTCTTTCTGGACCAGGTAGAACCAAGATGGCAGGTTGAGGCTTTGAAACTGCACCATGTTATCAGAGGTCTCTGGGAAAAGCCAATTGCCTCTCTTCAGGCTCCACAATGGCATGGAGTCAGGCTCTCTTTACAGTATCTTGCATCTCATGGGCTCCAGAAAGCTCGTCTCTGTGGCTTGAAGACTGTAACATGTTGACTAGCTGGCAGCTTGTGTCACTGGATCTAGGGAGGATTGTCACAGAGATCTGATAGGCTGGATGGAACAATACTGGGTTCCTCAACTAAAATCAAGGTAATTTTACTGGGAAAGGGGACCATATGTTGGTCAGGCTTAAACAACATATGTCCCCTACAAAATCTTAAAAGTAACAAACCTTTTTTGTTTGTTTTCATGAGCTACATACATGTTATCCTGATTATATCTTCAATTATGCATCACTCAGTTTATGGCCTGATTTGTTTTCTATTCTGTGTGGATGCCTCTGGATTCTTCTTGTGTGTATAATGTGATACATGCTTGTCACACACACAGCATCTTAAAGGTCATGGAGAATTAGATGACAATTATCAGTGGAAAATATGAACAGCTTTCGTCATTGTTTAATTTACTGAAAGAAAAGCTCCACCTAAGATCTTCCTGCCTTGTGCCAACAGCGACAACAGAACAGTGAGACATCCTAGGAAAACATTCCTGGGACCTTCTGCAGCTGTCACAGGGGTGGAACTGAGACAGCTCAACAAATTTAATCACCAGGAAAATATTCTCTGAATCTTTTTAGATTCCCTCCAAGAGGAGTCTTGTGCTCATTTCTGAATTCCCATTACCCAATATAATGGTTATATAATGGATATGTGATAAATATTTATTGAATGAATGCATTAATACATGAATGAATCACTTCATTTTGAGAATGAGGTGTTAGAACAGATTTTCTCAATTACTTAATTTGTCAAACTATTTTATGAAACAGTGTGATTAATAAAAATATATATTAGTATATATGTATATATACACATAAATTAGAAATTTACATTGGATTTTTATCCTTTCTCATTGTTAAAATTGGCCAGGAAGTAGTTGAATATTTTTATTTTCAAACTGAATTTCTAGGATCTCCAGATGCTAAAATGACCAGTGCATTGAACATGCCTGTGGTGTAGGAAGGCAAAAATAGTAAAGACAAATTACAGGATCTGATGTACTTTGACCTTAATTGTCTATTTAATATATGAATAATATATTTAGAACTAAAATAAGTTAATGCACTTCAGGCCAGATATATAGGAACAGCAAGGAATGAAAAGTATCAAAGAAAATTTAACTCATTTTCCAAAATATCAAAAAGCTGAACTAAATACATTACCATGTGCCATTTCCAACCATAGTGTCTCCCATTACATAAAGCTGTGACTGGGAAGACAAGAAAATATAATAAATTCTTCTCAAAATTAATAATATTTGCTTGAAGTCTGGGCTATGAGCAAACAAATCATGAAGCCTCACTAAGTGCAGGGGCCTCTCCATCTGTTACTTACTATAGTATAACCAACTGCCTCAAACCTGAGCAGCAGAAAGTGACTCCTATCTCACAAACCTTGCAAGTATTCTGGGTCAAGTATATGATAGGGCTGTCTTGTCTCTGCTTACCCATGTCCAGGACTTTGGTTGTCTTGGACATATTCAAATAGCTATGGATGACAGGAGGGAAAATGGGGACTGGAACGATTAAGAAGCTTCTCATGCATAGATCAAAGCACAGGCTGACATGACTTAATGGTAACTTTAGATAGAACTGACTATCAGAAACCCTACACAGAATATTTCCATGAGTTTGGAGTTTGTCATATCACAGTGAAGGAAGGCTATTCAAAGGAATTCAAAGCGGGGATGTTATTCTCCTGTTCCCAATGTAAAGTATATGACGACTTCATATGACACTAGGTTCAGAAACTGTGGTGTCAGATCTCTGCTGAGTTGTACCAAAGAAGTCACAAGCCCACTGAGATTCAAGATTGACAGACCTTCATCTTTTGATGCTGGAGCAGTAAGAAATTTACAATCATGCCCTGACATTTCTATATTATGAATTAATATTTGGACATGTTTTTCAGAAAAAAATCAATATTTAATTTTTATGTTGATTCTTACACAATTTCTGACAACCATTTGTGATTTGGGCAGAGATGACACAGAAGAAATAAGACATGTTCTCTCTTCTACCTTCAGGAAGTATAGTTTAAGAATAGGAAGTTGTATGATGGCTATTTATTATAATTACTTTCTCTAGCATCTTAGATAAATGATGACCTTTTCCTGCTTAACTAGGTCAAACATAGGCTTTTGGCAGCTGACACTGTATGGAAGTTTCATGTTTATATAATCTCCAGTTAAAAAACTTCTACAAGGTATGTGTTACATTGGATTTATGTTTTATAGTTGCAACCAAACCTCTTAGAACTTAAGTGCTTTGACTAAGATCACACAGCCAAGAAGAGGCTGGTCTGGGAAGCAAATTCAGTCCTACTGATTTCAAGATTTAAGCTTTATTCCATCAACTCCATTCTGCTGGTCCTTGTGCCAGATCCCAAAGGTTGTGGAACTCAAGTCTCCATCAGAGAATACTTTCAGATCACCACATATTTCTAGGTAATTGATATCAGGATATGTGTGGGTGAGTATGTCTTGGCTTGTCACAGATATAAGATGGATGTGAAAGGTACCAGAAGCCTACCCCAGCAACATTATAATATTCTTACTTCATTCTAAATCTGACTAGAAATGTTTTTAGTATCAAGTAATAGAAATAAAAAATCAAACAGACTTTAAAAATAATCAGAAACTAAGAGAAAGGAAATGCTTTGGGAACATTGGGTTCAGCATCTCCATAAATAATCCTGGACCCTTTGACCTCTTTGTTTTGTCATTTTTTTATTTGTTTCAGTGTAATACTGAGGCTGGAAACAAAGGACATGAACAGGCTTCAAATCAGACAACAACATCAAGAGAGAAAAGGTCAGCCATTTTCTTTACTCTCCTGTCTTATAAGTAGGGAAACTTTGACTAGAAACTCCCTCATGTTAGATTGCCTAGGATGGGGTCTTCTGGCCTTCTGGAACCAATCACAGGCAAGGGGCATGGTATTTTCATTAGGTGAATCAGGCCCACACTAGCCTCGGAGATGTTTCAGAACCCCTGAACTCAGTCAGGGATCCTCTGGGAAGAAGGAAGGGATCTGAGCAGCGAGTAAACTGCAAGAGGACCCACTACCCTCTTCAGTGCTCGCACCTGGAGCAGCAGCATTGGTGCTTTTCTTCCACATTACTTCTTAGAATGGTAGTTTTGTTCTTCAGATAAACCAAGGAAGGCATGGTAAAACTCAGTCCAAACGAGGAAGTAAATTATTAATTATGGCTGAGTTTTAGACACAGCTAGGTAGCTGAACATACAAACTAACAATGGTGATAACAGCATGCACAAGTCTTACATAAGATCAAACCACATGAATCCAGCATAGAGAAAGGAAAGTGAACACAAAATCCTATCTCTAGCTAAGGATCTATTGGCAATTGGTATCTGGAAGAGGTAGAGCTGGTTTTCTTTAAGACTGTGGCTCCTCCTTGGTAAGTCCTCAATACCCTAGTGGATGGTTATACACCCCAAAATAAATGAGCAGCACAAATTGAATTCAATGGGCTTAAAGAATTTGGATACAAATTTGGGTGAGTAGGAAGGTGAGGATGGATCTGGCAGGAATTGAGGGAAGGAAATGAATATGATAAAATATACTATATGAAATTCTCAGAGAACTAATTAAAAATAGAATTATAATACCTCAATGTAAAAGTCTCCCTGAAGTCTTGCAGTAGAGCAATCTGCTACCTAGTTCAATGTTCCTAAACTTTTTTTCTTGAAATATATTGAAGCAGAGTTATAAATCCCTATGGAACATGCCTATTATTTTATTTGGAAATATATAATAATATATCTTGGCTTGTGATGCTGGAATTCAAATTTCTTATATGAGTATTCATTTAAACATATGGAGTGTTACAGCTTTAAAATAAATATCAAAAAGCTGTTTATTCTTGTAGTCCAAATCAATTTAAATAATCTATACCCATGTTAATCATGATATGGAAGATACCCATCTATTCATCTATGAACTTAGACTGAAGTCAGTTCTGGATATGGGGTGTCTTTGCAAATGGTTATGATGCCCACTTTATCTTTCTTTTAGGCTTTAGGCATATCAACACCAAAGTAGAAAGTCTGAAGGTAGAGATTCTCAGCTGCAGAATTCAGGAAGTCCCAGGTTGAGTTCAAAGCCAAGATATGTACCAAAAGGCTGATCTGAGGAAGGATAGTATCCAGATGTAAAGTCTGGAACAAGATTTCATCTGTGAAACAACAAATGACAGAGGAAGCAACATATCTAGAGGGTTTCTGTGACATGTGGAGTCTAGCTGTCTATAAGGCTTCAAATGTACTGGAGCATCATATTCTCTGGAGGTAGCTGAGGATAGGGGTAAGCTATGACATTATTTCTATGTGTCAATACGGCCTGAATGTGTTGGTCAGCAGAGAATGAGGAAGAGCCTTATTTATCTCCATTGGCTGTGTCCATACACATCTAGTTCTTGTTCCCCATTCAACATTTCTGCTACCCTCAAGGGACCACAACCATCAGGGCCTTCAGCATTATAAGGAAGATGTGATGAAGCTAATTCAAGCAGAACACACACTCTGTGTGACAATCATGACTAATTTAGTCTATGCAAATAGTCTAGACTAGTCTTAGAACAACTCTCTGGGTTTTTCAGGGAACATTGGAGCAAAATACTTATTCTCACCTTCGTACCCAGTGTCTAGAGAAATACATGGAAAACCTGGAAGCTACTGGAAGGAAGAATATTAAAATGTGCAGTGTTACAATATTGAAATCTTATATCAAAGGCTCAAAAATTATAAAAGCAGAGAAAAACAGGTACTCCAGTAACTTGGTACGAGCTGCCAGATCTATCTTCTCCTGAACCAAATTCTTACTCTATTTTTTTTCTAGTGTGTAAACTGACATAGTCATTTTATTGTTTATTGGAAGATGGGGTCAAATTTTTACTGATTTTAACTGAGAGTGATTTGAAATATAAAGAGTCCAATTTCTGATGAAAGTAGCTGTGTCTTGACTTGATTACATCAGCTCTGGAAGAGGACTTCTGGGCCAGAGAGTCTCAACATGCAAATCTTAGCAGTGCTTGCTTAGGCCTAGAACCAAATACCCTGCAAATCTCTGCTAAGCCAAGTAGAACCATCCAAGTACTATGTGCATGACCATAACTTGATTACCCAATACCTAATTACTCTGGGTAAATCTTTCTAAAACATAACTGCAAAAAAGAACCATGGGTAATTAAAAATGATTTGTGGGACTCAGCAACCAAGAGTGAGCATTGACCGGGCACATCCTAGATGAGGTTGCTATTATTTCACTCCCATCTATGAATGCATCATTTTGGCAACAAGAATTTATTATTTAACAGAAACCCATTGCTCACAAAAGTAGCAAAACTTAACAGCAAAATGGTTATGTCATACATAACCTGATTCTCCCACAAGGTAAAAAATGTATTCAGAGAGAATTCTAATTAAAAATACTCAGCGTGCCTCCATCCAATGGGAAGGAGGGTTACCCTTTCATCCACACACAGACCACTCTCTGCCTTCACCTCTGCAGGAGGAATGCAGCCTGCTAGCCTGATGAAACCGTGGTTGCTCTGTTCCAGGTAATGTGCCTAAGCATTAGCACTAGCTGTTTCTGCTGAGCCAGCTTGAAGTCCACTCCTGTGTCTGGTGATTAGCGACACATGATCATTGAGAGGCTGGAGGCCAATGAGAGAGACAACATAGCAAAGAGAATCTCCAGCTGCCAATGGGAAATCAGGAGGGGGTATATAGGTTTGCTCCATATTTGGAATAAATGGGTCTGTGGGACTGCCATTTGCTTTAGATGAGTCTGTGTATGTTTCTCACCTGACTCCCAGATTTTGTACTATAGACTCCTAGCCTTCTTACCCCCTCCCCCAAGGGACCAGATAAAACACCCAGCGACATACGTCTCATGGAACTCAGTGGCAAAACAACTGTGCCCAGGAGAAGGAACTGCTATTATTTGGGTGATGGAGGGAGGGAGGGAGAGAGAGAGAGAGAGAGAGAGAGAGAGAGAGAGAGAGAGAGAGAGAGAGAGAGAGAACAAGCCCTTTATCATGTCAGACAAGGTCATTTCCATTTCCATGCTTTGTCATGGCTTGGATGGCCCAAACCAACAGAAACCCCCTTCTGCCCTAGCTTCTCTGCAGAGGAAGGAGTGTTTTGTGAGCCTAAGGGCTAAATAGAAGCAGTAAGCCTGTTACCTATGGGCATCTAGCAGAGACACAGCAGAGGCATGAGGCTCTCTACAGGAACCTGGACCTCCCACTGTCCACTACTCATCTCATAGGTAACACTGATGCCTCTACTCATTTCAAGTCACCAAGGCAGAAGGTTGATCCAAATCCTTCAAACATGAAGATTAATCTTGCCATTGTGAGGTACAGACTGTGGGAAAATGGTTTGCTTTTTATTAGAGGATATTGTTCTTTAGAAATTAATGACGCTCTGAGATGAGGGCCACAAACACTTTAATGGAAATTTAGTGGAAGCCACCATTTCATATCCTCCACAGTTTCGTCTATGGAAAAAGTCCTTTCATGCCAGAAGCCAGTGGTGCCCTTTGTTAGGAAGCACATTACAGCATATAAGAAATGAGGAGTCATGGCTGTCTTCTGAATGAGGTTCTCCAAGGCAGCTAGAAAGAGAGGTATAGAAACAGTGAGAAGTGTCTCCGTATCCCTGCCCATGTCTGCTTTAAAACTCAGTCAGCATGTGGGTATTTTAAATCATATTTTCATTTATATGACAGAAAGGATTTGGTCACAAAACATAGTTTACTGAGGAATTCATGCTAGAAACAATTGTTTGTGTTCCAGAAAATATCAAATAAGCCTATGTAAATCCCCCCTTTTTTTCTTAATAATGAAAAAGGGTTTTGTTTTGGTTTTTCGCTTTTTGTTGGGGACATCGACTTCTTCTTCTTCTTCTTCTTCTTCTTCTTCTTCTTCTTCTTCTTCTTCTTCTTCTTCCTCCTCCTCCTCCTCCTCCTCCTCCTCCTCTTCTTCTTCTTTTTCTTCTTGTTCTCCTCCTCCTCCTTTCCCTTCCTTCCTTTCTCTCTTTCTTTTCTTTTTGAAGCAAAGCTCCACAATTCCAGATTTGGTTATTGCATAAAGTTTCTTTCATTTTCTGTAGCTCTCTTCTAGTAAATTCTCAAAGTTATGACTGCTTCTCTTTCCCAATAACCCACATCATCATTCTTTGTTCTTCTATCTATCTATCATCTGTGTATCTATCTACATATGTACATATGTATGTAGTACATATGTATGTATCTATCTGTCTCCTGGAAGGACATGCATGAGCACATATGTGGAAACAAATGAACAACTTATGGAAATGTATTCTCTCCTACTATGTGGATCCCTGGAAACAAACTCAGGTCATTGAGAACCTTTCATATGAGCCAGCACATAGGTCATCTTCATTCTCATACCCCACTTCTCCATCTGTTATCTATGGCTCATTTGCATCCAGAACACTTTAGGGGATTGTGCTACAAAGGCAAATATCTGGGGTGTATCTTAAATACCCTGAATCAGAATAACCAGAGTGAGGCTCCAGGATTTTAAGGCCCTCCCACAATCTCTCTATTCACTGAAGTTTGTGAATGGTAGGTAGTAGTACATCTAGTTGAACAGCAAATCTCAGTTTTCACATAACAGGTCTATGACATGAATGTTGCAGCTGGATATCTAAATGATGGCCTGCACAGAAGCATCTGGTCTAAAGAGATGAAGGAAAAAGTAAAAGTGTTCTCTCTGATTTAAGACTGCATCCACCATCAGAGGAGGTGAACTTGTTCTAGTTTGTAGGTTTGTAGAAATGTCTCCCTGGTTGTGTACTGTTTATCCACAAGTCCACATCTGCCTGGAAGGAGCTTCTTTTTCTAATTTATAGAAGGGTACTCTTGGGGGTGATAGTCCTTACTTTAGAATTCTAATTCAAAGGGCCTATGAGACAGGGTTGTGTGGTAAGCTCCTCCCACATTCCACTCCAGGCTGTCTCACACACTAGTAAAACCCGGTATTTGTAGAATCAAGCTGAAAATACTAATACCAAATTAATACTAGAGAAAGAAGACAGTTTTATCACTCAAATCACAATAGGCCCCTTCATTCTTTCCTCCCTCACATCTAGGGAAATCACCACAGCTTTCCACTGCAGACCACAAATTGAACATACAGTCTGTGTGGGGGCAGGACAAAGCCCTTGTTCTGCCTTTCTGGTAGAAATAAAACTCTTTGGCAGTAATTCCTGGATTGTTTTCTTTGGAAATTGCATTCATGTGAATTTCAAGATGTTTCCTGGGCTTTGTTGAAATCTGATCCATTTAACAAGAAACACATAACTCAATTCATGTTAAAATTCTCAGGGTTATTTAAGAATAATTATGAGATGTCCATGTGTGCTAGAAAAACAATCCAGGCTCCCTTAAGAATGGGAAGACAACTTGTCTCTCTGAGGTAATCTTCTTGATTGAGCAAGTTTGCTTAAGGGATGGCCCCATGTCTTTCTGTGGAAGACTAGCTCCATCAGTTTCTCACCAAAGCCACACTCATGGAGGTGATGTATCATCTGCTAAGGGTGTCATGAACTTCTATTGAAGTGACAAAATCTCACACAAGTGAGACTTGAGCTGAATCCTGAGATATTGTGGTTGCATTTATCTAAAACACGGGTTTCTTAGGAGCCATTGCTGGCTAACCTTGCTTTCACTTATGCGTTTTGCTTTTCCTAAATGCTCTGAACTCCAGCTAAATCAAAGAAAGCCTCATAAATGTCCGTTCCATTCATTCAACTTCCTTAACACAGACATGAAATTCCCTAAGCATTTATGGACACCTGGACAACAAAGGAAAACCTGCAAGGTGAAAAGGGGGAAGACATGTTCCAGCCTTTGGCTGCAGCTCCGCTGTGGTTGAACACAGCAGAAGATGCCAGTTTTTCTCAAGTGTTTACAGAGAGGAGTCTCTATTTGTTCTTTTTCTTAGCGTAGTCTCTCCTGGTGGCTGGCAAGTGACCAATAACCATTGAACAGTGAAGGTATAGGAGTGTCTCAGAACAAGATGGGGCTGGGATCTTAAGGCCATCAGGACATAGCTGCTCACTCGCTCGTCACCCTCTCCTCTCTGCCTCTCACATTTTACACACAGGCATCCACTGATCCTTCTTGTTACAGTGAACATAAAATTCAGCTGAAATCCCCTCTGTTTAAGAGAAAAACTTGGACTAGGTTTTCTTTACCCTAAGACCAAATTACTAAAGAAAAGAGATGATTTGATCCATGATAATTCCAAATAACTGCTCCTGGCCTAAATGTTTATAGCTGAGCCAATGTGGGTTCAAGAAAGTTGTCCCTGTGCCCTTATAATGGCAAAGAATAAGATCCCAGAGAATACAAGATGGCAGAAACATATCTCCAAGATCACCCCCCCTTTTTTTAGCCAGCTATGGTAGAAACTAGTTTTGTAA
This sequence comes from Sigmodon hispidus, assembly GCA_004025045.1. Taxonomy (NCBI): domain Eukaryota; kingdom Metazoa; phylum Chordata; class Mammalia; order Rodentia; family Cricetidae; genus Sigmodon; species Sigmodon hispidus. The sequence goes on from PVIH01010946.1 coordinate 31,935, forward strand.
AACTTCCTTTTCAGTCTTTCTGTTTTTGTTTTCCTTCTGTAGGGTCTGTATGGCTGTGCATGTGCACATGCATGCACATGTAAGGGCTAGAAATCAACATCAAGGATCTCCCTTTATTATTATCAATCTTTTTTTTTCCAGAACAAACCACTCATTGAACCAGGAGCTCATTGATTTGTCTAGACTTGTTGGCCAGTAAGCCCCTCAAGTTTTTCCCATCTTTGCTTCCTAATGCTGAGACTACAGGCGTGCACCATCATTCCAAGCTTCTGTTCTGTATTATTTTTGATTAATCATCCTTCAGCCTTGTTTAAATTTTTTTCAAGGATGGAGAACCTGATCTTGAGGTATTTGACACTGTTAAAAACATCTTCCTTAGGGTATAGCAAAGTTTCTTAATACAATGTTCAGCTATAGTTGCCAGTTCTGGCTTTTAAAGTACAGATACTTTTTTGCACTTGGAGTAATAGTTAGCTATGAATTGATGAGTTATATAACATGTATGTTAAAAAACTTGAATAAAGATTATGCAGAGAAAGATGGTATAAGATCTCAGAATATGAATTCTGGTTGGTCACAGCCTCAATTTCCAAATAACTAAGTCGCTAACTGCATCCCTGTGGCTGGTTGAATAGGACTGGCCCCCAAAGATTCATGTGTTTGCATGCTGGGAGGAGGTGTGGTCTTGGAGCAGGTGTGGCCTTATTGGAGGAAGTGTGTCACTGTGTGGGCAGGTTGTGAGGTCTCAGATGTTCAAGTCAGACCTAGTGTGGCATTCACTTCTGCTACCTGCAGATCCATAAGTGAAACTCTCAGCTTCTCCAACACCATGTCTACCTGCGTGCTGCCAAATTTCACACTAGGATGGTAGTAGGCTAAATCTCTGAAACTGTAAGCCATCACAGATTAAATGTTTTCCTTTAGAAGAGTTTCTGTGGTCGTGGTGTCTCTTCACAGCAATTGAAGCTCTAATTAGGGAGCCCCTTCAAAAAACAGACGGTCTGTCTCCTCACCTATAAAAATAACCATAATGTCATAGAAATGAAATAAGACAAAATACACAAAGTATTTAGCTCAGTCCTGGGCATAGAGTTTAAATTTGGTAATTTTTTTTATCTTTTATTTTTTATTTTAGTGTTGTTTGGAAATATACAAAATAACACATTCTCTAGGCTTTTTATCATTCTGAAATGATCTTTCCCAATTGACCAGAAAATTCAAAGAGCTTTATCCATGTCTATAACCAAAAGAATGACATTATTGACTTTTCTTTATCCATAGCCTCCAAGTTGATTTGGGCAAACAGGCTGGAGAAACACCATGCTTCACAGTCCACTAAGCCAGGGTGGGTGCCTTTCCATTTGCTATTCAAGCATTAAGTAGAAGGCTTCTCTCCTCAGTAAGAAGACAGTGACAGGTGAAGTGCATTCTGTCTGTGTCATCTCCAGGAATAAAATATGGAAGCTGACATTGTTTGACTTTCATAGTCTCTGCAAATAATTTACATCTATAGCCAGAGATGTGGTACTTTGCATCAGCTCTCACCTTCTGGTACTGGTATCAAGTGCAGGAAAAAAATGCATCAGGAACTTAAGTGTCTGGAATTACCCAGGGAATGCATTTACTGTTCTCCTCTCAGGAGATCCAAGAAACAGCATGGAGTGTAAGACTCTCTTATACATTGGTATGACATTGCTTCTCAGGCAGCTGAAATTCTCACAATAAAGACAACTAAGAAAAAGAGGGAAAAATTAATATTTTCTATAGATGATTATATATATATACACATATATGTATATATATATAAACTAAATGGACTCAGCAAGCATTTTGTTTCTGGATACTTACATGCATATATACATGTATGTATACAGACATGTATGTATGTATACATTTATTAGTAACCCAAGAAAAGAGAAAAATGAAAAGCATAAGAAGGTGGTAGGAAAAAAATGGTGGGTAGAAAGAAGGAAGAATTGGAGGAAAAAAAATGGAGAATTGAATTTGATCAAAGCACATTACATGCATGTATGAAATTCTCAAACAATATAAGAATACCAGGAACATGGCAAGGTAAAATCTATTTCAGCCAACTACCATTGCACTCTGCCCTGCATTGTACAGTATGCTATAGGTCTTTCAGCAGCATATCAGAATGGGGTTCATTGGTGTTCATTAATTGGACATTTATAAATGTCCAGTATAAGAGTTCATTAAAAAGTTGATTTCAAATTTTCCATTTTTACCTAAAATCAGAGTCCCTCTCAAATAGAGTCATCGAGAGCTTTGGAGTCAAACCTGAACCTCATGGAGTACATTTGCCTGCATAATATTGCTGGGTTCCCAACATTTACTGTATATATCTCAAAATTCCCTGCTATCTACATCAAATTAAAACAATGCAAGAAGGGTGTAGAAGAACAGCAAATGCCCATATTGGCCATTTACTAAGCATACCTGAGGGTAAGACACAATCTTCATCCAATCAAGTATTTACTGAGCTCTTTTTCCATATATGGCAGCAAGCAGCATCACAAGAGAGGCTGGCAAGTGCCCAGGAGCACTGAGAGTAGAGAATACAGTTGGGTTCTACCTGAGCCCATGGAGATCTGGGAAGGAGCTTCCAAGAGGGTGATGTTTGAAGTATGCCCTTTTTAGCAATATACATTTATAAGAACGTATGTCTTAATTTGCTTTGTATTGCTATGATAAACACCATGACCAAGACATTATGGAAAGAAGGATTTATTTGCCTTTATGGTCCCAGAGTCCCTCACCATCTCTTAATCTTCTTCATTAAGTTAACTTTGGTTTGAATTGTTTCTTGCAAATAAAAGACTTCTCCCTATGACAAGGTCCATAGTTCAAGAGAGGAGTCTGGCTTGCTCCAAAGTTAACATCTTTCTTCAGATAATCAGAGGAGGTTGGAAAAAGACATTCTGGATGCCCTGAACTAGAGCATGAGCAGATGGGCTCACTCTATAGCTGGCATGTTATTCCTATGCTTTAGCAGCCTTTCCTATGGTACCATTGTCTGGAGTAGGCCATGATGACTTCATTTCAAAACTTAGCAACCAAAGTGTATTGGTACAGCTAAGCATTGGGAAAAGTCTCAAGTTTCCTGTATTACATCACAATTGCTGTGACTCATAAGAGCTCACTGCTCATCTTTACACAGGCCAAGATGAACATGAACCTTGGGTTAGCATATAATCCTCAAACACAGATTCACTTTAACATTGTAGAATCCCTAGAACTGTGTGCTGGACTTAAGGCACATATGTGGCACTGTGTGAAGAGAACGCTGTGCACCAATACTGAGGCTACCAGTTTCATGATTCAGCATCAACTGGGAACAGAGCTTATGAGACACACATCAATAAATAACAAGGTTATTGGCCTCGGGATATTTACAAAGTGAGAGGCAGGAGGAACATTCTACATTGACTCAGAGCAGAGGACTCATTACCACACAGGGATCGTGGATGAATTGTTTCAGGAAACTCCAGGAGAGGGAATAATCTGTTACAAGTGGAAGAGCTCCACTGATAGAAGCCTCTGGAAGATGATTAAAGACTCAATGAAGAACTGTGTCACAAGCTAAGGAAGAAATAACACAAAAATGCATGGAGGCAAAGAAGTTCTGGCAATGGAAATGATATCTGGAAGAGACTCATAGGCACATAAAGGGATTTTGATTTAAATTTTTAAAAATTATATTAAATTTAAAATACATCATCATGCTACTAGCTCATGTGACTTAGGCACATATGACTAATAGCTATTGTCTTTCACCACAGAGATACAGGGTTGAATGCTCTATTGGACAGCAAAGGTCTATTGGGAATGGGAATAGTTTGAGCTGAGAATGACTTACATGAATATTTTATAGCAAAAGTCACAATACTTTCAAGCTTTAGGGATTCATTTTCATAGAATCCCTAGTCAGATTATGTGGTTCATGTATGTGATTTCTCTGTCCCATCACTTTAGACTGATTCCATGATGCTGCAGTAACGAACACTCAGTGGCTCAGGAGTTTAGTTCAACCAAAGATGACTCCTTGTATTTGATAAGAGTCCAGTATGGACAGTGACCCAAAGCTAATGCAGACAGCATTTGCCTCAGTTGCCAAGAGAATTAAACCAGAAAGCTGGTGTTGAATATACTGGGAATTAAATGCATCTATGTAGGGGTGACATACAATCATGTGGTTCACATTTTATTGCCCCAAACAAGCCACACAGCCACAAATTTGGAAAGACAGAAAGCATAATCTTATACTGTGATCAGAAATAGGAGGCAAGATTCATGGGATATCTCTAAGGACTGCCACATATGTTAACAAATCAATCCCCAGCAGGATAAGATGTCTGAGCAGAACAATTGACTGTTTTCAACACCTTTTAAGTAGTTAAAAAGCAAGAGTCAGCCACAGAGGTTGATAGAAGCTTGACTAAGGAGAGGCTATAACCCACAGCCAGGAGGGACTTCTCTGGAATAAGGATTGCTTTTTCCTTAATGTCTCTAGAATCTCATTTATAATGCAGGAGAATGAGAAGCCAGCAACCACGGGGCTTTCTTTCCAGCATTGTGCTTTGTGAGCCTGCCCACTCCAGTGCTGGCTCCAAACTTTTCATATGAGGAGCCTATAGACATGAATCAAATAAAGAGAGATGTGGGGAGACTGTCCGAAGGCTGGGTTTGCTCACAAGTCTATCACCTACACATAGAATATATGTGTGCTATCAATGCTTACAACTACACAGTAACATAGGGAGAAAACCCAGAGTGCCTTTCTTGCTTGATCATTGTGTGCATGCAAATGTATATGCATATGTATGTTCATGTGTGTGGTATGTTTGTGTGCATGTATGTGTACTCGTGTCAAGCATATGTTCTTATGTGTCTTTGTATACACTGAATGCTAGAGGCCAATGCTGTTTCTTTTCTATTGCACTCCCTCTATCATTCTACCTTCTGATTTAAGGCATGGTCTTTCACTTAGAATTTACTGTTTCATGTAGATCTGTTGGCCAATGAGCCCCAAGATCCTCTTGCTTCAGCTTCCCCAGAGTTTGGGTTACAGGCTTGCCTGACTTGTTATATAGGTGTTGGGAATCCAAACTCAGGTCCTAATACTTGAAAAAAAACTTTTACTCATGGAATCTCATCATCCCGGAGAGCCATAATGGAGTGCACAGAAAGCCTATCTGCCTTCTCTCTAAATCTCTGAATAGAATTTTTCCCCCTTTATTGACATTTCTATCAGCTTTCAAGAAGGTCTGCCTTACAATATTCCCAATGAGGTTATGTTCAGTGCTTTGCAATATTAACTCAATCTACAGGATTTTATAAAAATGTACTGGATTGGAAAATGGCAGAAAAATAATAACCCACTGGTTTTCTTTTATAATATCCTACAACTTGACACATCGTGGAGTACTGCAGTTATTAAAATGCAGGCTCGCACTAGATGAATGCCACTTACACTTAAAAGGAATGTAATTCCACATGATTTGTGCTCATTTTTTGTCATGGCAATACAGGGAGATTTGTGGATTCAGGGACTTTTATCAAGTGGTCTCCTTCCTTTTATGATGTTACTTTAAGTGAAGACTGGATGCTTTTAGAACCCTTCTTCCCTGGGAAATTTGAGAAATGTCAAATTGGTCAGACTGGCTTCTTGAACTTACCTGGAAATGACCTGCTAATTTGGTCATGAGAATAGAAGGGACATGTTTCCTTGAAGTCCTCTCATCCTCCTGGTCTTTTTCTTCTGAAAACATCCAATTAAGCTGTCTCACTGTCCAAGCAGGGACATACACACCCAGATTCATTTTCTCAGGGGCATGGTACTCTAAGAAATGAACAATACTACCTTACATGACTTCAACACTGAATAAAGGTGTGAGTTCATGGGATCAAAATGAAGTGAGGTGGGCTTTGGATAAGATTGGGGCCAGAGGTTTAATGATACCAAGTGTTCAAACATCTTCAAACCCCATGTATTTCTTTTTAAATGACAATCTTGTCTTTATTTCCAAATGGGTAGACTCTCTAACTTGTTATCAAAAGATCTGCTATCATTCTCTTTATCTCCCACCCTGAAAGGAACTAGGAGGATTGTTTCTGGCAAAGCTAATGCTTGACCTATCATCTGAGGAGGAGTGGAAACAGCCCACTCAAATCACAAGGCTGAAAAGGTAAAGACTTCCTTCCACACAAACTCCCTATTCCTCTACCAGGAAAATGCAGGGATTGTTTTAAGCAACAAGCATCATGGTGTACATACCATGCAGCTGTGCTTTGTTCAGTGCAGAGCACAGCATGACCCTGAACATCCCATGTTCTATGAAGCACTGGCCAACAGGACTTTCTTTAATGACAGAAATGCTCTGTCACCCTTCATGCCTCAGCATCTAACCATGTGACCACTGAGCATCTTGAGTTTCCTTTTCTTAGGCCTTGAACATACTGCCAAGTATTCAGCTGTTGAGCGATGTCCCTGTCCACTTTACACAATGCTCAACATATGGATAATGAGATTAAAGCACGGGATTGGGATGTTTCATAAGAAAGTAAAGTTAATTTAAATAATCTCATGTTATTCAGGAGATGCCGTAGTGTATAGGGAATTTCTAGACTTATTATCTTTTACTATCTATGGGAACTTGGCTCTAGAACATATACAGACAGTAACATCTGCAGATGCTCAAGCCCATTCTATGAAATTCATTTGTATATAGCCTAACATTTCCGTGGATTTGGATTCTCTTTAAGTTATTTATATTACCTAACATAAATCCCATGAGTATAGCCATTCCATTTATTGCTTGAGGGATAATGGCAGGGGCAAAGTCAAGAAAGTGAATACAGGTGTATTTAGCTTTTCTAATATTTTTAATGCATGGCTGGTGCAACCTGTGGATATGAACCCTGTGTGCACAGAGGGACAATTCCACTTCCATCAAAGCAAACAAGTATCATGTTTGTGGTAATCACACTGGTGACTTATTACCAACAAAACTCCCAATTGTATTTTATACATATGAAACCTTTTTTTGTAATCTGTAATTATTCAAGTATTTGTGTTTATCTCAAACTAATCCTCAGCATACTCCATTCATAAATGTATGTATGTGTGCTTGTTTCCATCTTATCCTCTCCCTGACTCCATCAGTCTTTGGTTGGTCTTATTGTATGATAAGGGAATCCTGTTGCAATCTTTTTTGTTTGTTTGTTTAAATCTGGAGATTACCGGTGGCTTTTAAGAGTCTACCAAGCATTGGTAGAGTTTATCTGCTTATTTTCCTCCTCCAAGAAACAAGGCCTTTCATCAAATTTTCAAAACTTACATCAGTAATTAGTCATTTGGATTTTTGCACATATTCCTAAATCAGGAGAGAAGCTTATAGGCTACTATTGAAAAACCACCTTCTAGATCAGCATTAGTATTTGTGTCAAATTTTGTTTCTGGTTCTTTGCATAAAGAAAGCAATGAGCCCAATCTAAGGCCCAGTCACAGAGGGTAGAGGTGGGGGATACTCAAGCTGACTTCTTAAACTTGGGCTTCTTTCTCAAAACTGCTAATGATCACTCACCCTCAGGGGTCCTTAGGTAGTTGTTTTTGAGTTTTGGCAAGACTTTATGGTTATTAAATGAGAGAGGACTGCTCCTACTCTGCCACACACAGTATTTATTTAACAAGGGTTATACTAACAAACATTTATAATTGTACTATTTTTTTTGCCAGTGCAATAAACATCGTAATTTATGTTTCTTTGAGCACCCAAGCAAATAAACTGGAGGTGTGAATTACACATTTTGTTCATTTGTGACCAGAAATCCAGAAACGGTTACTATAAAATATATCATCGTATCAATAAGCCATTTAGAGCAAATTAATATAGATAATAAATGTCCATAATGTATCAAATGTCCTCAGACAGAGTGACCCACCTGACAATTTGCTTTCTAGTGTGATAATTTCTTTTTTCAAAATGTCTGAATATCGAATATCAGCCTTGATATAATTAACCATAAGAATATGGGTTTTCTTTCTCTAAATGATTTGAAAAAGAGGTATTTCTGTATCTGGGCTATCTTAAAAATCACCAGCCACAGCCATGGGGCCAAAAAACTAGAAGCAGGTGAGCAATGCAATTCACTTGGTTATCCTTGAGCCCTTGCTTACATTTAAAACAGGGCTGAGGGCAATGGGGTCCATATCTCCTACAGCTTCGCCTGGCCTCACACTGTGAGGCCATCAGGGAATCTCATTGTATTTGCACAACCCCAGAGCAAGGAAGTTCCTGCAAATGAATACTGCAGAGATAAGACAATGAAAAGGGAACTCATCCCAACTGCTCAGCCTCTAATGTATACCCTCTTCAATCTCAACAAATAGCAGACTTCCCAAAGAGCAAATGGTAAGGATTATTAAAGCTTCATTTCTTAATTTCCATTTTGATTTGAAAATCACAGGAGGCTATGAGCTCACTTTATGACTTCTTTCTTCCCCTGCAGTTGGACTTGGCAATCTGACATTTATTCTGGTGAAGGTAAGGGTTTGCTTTATGGCATTAAATCTCTTCTTTCATGGTGGTGTTTTACTTCACAAATAGCAAATAGATCATGATGTGACCTGAGTAGAAATTCTTTTAAAAGTGACTGAAAAATCAGGAAGGGGGGGTAGAAACTTTTCTTTATTGTGTGACAGATTGAAAGTCCATTGTCCTTTCTGTACCTTCCTGTCTGCATGCTAGCTGACCTCTCTGGTCACGTTAATGAGACAAAGTTAAGTGAGTATCAGGAGTACTGCGCTTCCATTTTGCATCTTGCAAAGCTGTCTTGCTAATGAATTCTGAGCATGGAACAAAGATCCCCAGGCTATCAGGGTTTCACACACACACACACACACACACACACACACACACACACACACACACCTTCAATTAGACATTTATTTAGGAAGTATCTACATGTACCCTGCATCCGTGGATCCATAGGGAAAGAATCCCAAGACTGTATTTGAGTGACAGACAGCTAGTCTCTTGCCATGATCTGTTCTGGTATAAAGGCTCATTATACAGCTCAAATTTACAGTACTGATACATTAAAAGAAATGCACTCTTATCCTTATGGGGCCTAAAATCTCATAAAGAATGTGAATGTTATGCAAGAATTACAACTGAATTCACAGAGAAAGGAAAAGTCTAACACTGGTTTTGAAATAGGTGAATGTCTAACCCTCCTTCCCCATTAGTTAGCCAATATGTGGTGAGAGTCCCTGGGAGCTAGATACCTGTTCATTTCACTTTTCCTTCCACCTTACTCCATTTCTTATCCATTGATATCTAGTTGCAGAGTGCCCCCTGGTGTGTCTTGCTATGTGTTAAAGGAGGGAATACCTATGTACCATGGCAAACCATACTCTTGCTTGGAGGTATCAGGTGGTCCCAGGGCAGATTGACATTCTCTTCAAAGCCCCCACAAGGCTCAATATGCATTTTCATCTTCTATGCAGAGTTCTAAAAATGCTCAGATTATAAATCAAAAAGTTGTTCATGGCAACAATTCATTGGAACATGAGACTAGCTGGACAGTCTATCCCAGGGAATGAAGCTGGATAAACAGCCAGGGTCCATTAAAGTTCTCTGTACATTGCTTAGGACTAGAAAACCACAGCTGCCTGGGGTGGCTTTGACTTCATCCTTGCTTCCAAGAACCACAGAGATGAAATAAATGAGCCACAGGAATAGGGAATTCTTCCAGGCTGGAAATATTACAATCCTCCCAATCTAAGAGTTGGATTGAAAAAGCAGCATTCACTATTGAGAGTACAACTCAGAAAGGTCTTGTGGCTATAATGGTTTTATGATTATTTTGAATCATTGTAAAGACTCTTGTGTTTGGGTAACTGATTCTACCCTGGAGAAATCACACAAACATTCCTTAACATTAGCCTGTGGCTTTGTTCAACAGAATTGAAAGAGCCCTGTGTCCTTTCCAGTTCCCAGTCTTACCCCCAAATCTGTCACTCACATAACTATGGATTCCTACTCAGTTTGACTCTTAACCTTCTCTATTTTTCCAAATCATATACACAAATAGTCTATGGGAAAGTGTTTGCAGTGCATTGCCAATAAAAGACATGTCAGATAAAAGGTAATGTGAGATAATTAACATAGACACACACACACACACACACACACACACACACACACACAAGTAAAAAGTTTGAAAAACCACTGTTCCTTTTCTTCCTGATTCAACCAATCAAGAAACACTACAGTGTACATTAAAAAAAATTTTTTTAGTCGTGTCACTGTCTTTCAAAGTCCTAAAGTGAGATTTGTTGATTTAAAAATACCTTTAAAAGGTTTGGTGGTGTTACTCAAACCTAGAATTCTTTCTTGTCTAGAATATGATAGACACGAAGCTTGATTCCTGGCTGTGAAATAAAATCAACCAGCATTAAAATAACAAACAACTTAAATTTTAAAAAGCCAGACAAACCAAATGAGTAGATTGGAAAAATATACCAAGAGTGAGGAGAGACATTCATCCAATAGTTACAAAGTGTTCAATGATAGGGATGTTTTAGTGCCAATATCAGTCATTTACTGTAGTTATCACAGAAAAGAGCCAAGGTTGAGCTAACACTGGACCTACAACCTAGAAGTCAGCTGACCAGGGGGACTTTACCAAAAATACTGAGAAACTGTGATCAGAAAAAGGAAGAAATTCAGGCAAGCATGGGAATCTCGGAATCAAGGAAGAAACAACTGAATGAGGCAGGAAAAATTCATCAGTATGTTAAAAGGTGCTTTTATACAAATAAACATGGATAGAAATTAAAAGCAGAACAATGAGTAAAAGCTAAAAACTAACATAAGGGATTAAATAGAATATCTAAAAATATACACAAGAGTCAGACAGTAAGTTACGTTATTTCTGAATATGTTTCTGAAATACATCAGGAAAAAAGAAAACAAGGAAGAGCATGATGCATTTAGCTGAAAATGCAAAAGAACATATTGAAAAACAACAAAATTAGTAATTGTGCTAAATATACAGAGAAACATTATATTAAGCATACTCCAGTGAAAAGCTAGGCTTACTATGTTGAAAAATGGCAAAAAAAAAAAAAGAAAGAAAGAAAAATTTAGGAGAGTTTAATATTTGTATTCCATAAGGAAAAATAAACAAAATAAATGGTAAATGAATGAAATAAACTTAACATAAAAGCATAAGAAATCTGACTCTAGAATACAGATATCATCTGGGATTAAAAAAAAAAAACCCTTCACAATAGTAAGAATATTGACTTAGTATATTGATATCATCATAGTTGAAAACTATATGCTGTCCCTTTGAATGAAATGTGTTAAACTAATAACATCAGATATAATTTTCAAGGATTTTATTTTTACTGATATATATGTGTATGCCAGAGAGAGAACATGTGTACACATGAGTACAATACCCACAGAGGCCAGGAGAGGGCATCAGATATTCCCAGTCCAGAGTTGTACCCAATTTGAGTGCCAGGAACCCAGCCTAGGTCCTCTGAAGAGCAGGTAAGCGCCCTTAACTGCTGAATCATCTCTACCCCCAACATCAAATGTCTTTAAGGATCTAAACAACTCAAACTCTTCTTGCACTGCGAATGTCACCATAACATAGCATATCATTGTGAAAATGATCACCATGGCTCCTGATAAAATTAAATTCACCACCTCTTATGACCCAGAGACTTATTAATCAGCATATAATCCAATGATATAAAAACATTACAAAAAAATTAAAAGGCTTAAAAGTACTATGTTTAAAATAAATACTTTATCCTTACATATTATTTTAATTAGGGTTTCTATTGCTACAATGAAATACCATGACCAAAAAGAATTTGAGTAGGAAAGGGATTACTTCACTCAGAGTTCCATATAACAGTTCATTACCAAAAGCAATGAGGGCAGAAACTCAAGCAGGGCAGGAACCTGGAGGCAGGAGCTGATGCAGAGGCTTTGGAAAAATGCTACTGGCTGACTTGCTCCTTGTAGCTTGCTTAGCCTGCTCTCTTATAGAACTGAGGGTCACCAGCTCAGAGATGGCACCACATACAATGGGCTGCCCCCCCCAATCAATCACTTATTAAGAAAATGCCTTCAGGCTTGCCTACAGTCTGATTTTATAGAAGCATTTTCTTAATTGAGATTTCTCTTCTCAGGTGACTTTAGCTTGTATCAAGTTGACATAAAACCAGCACATATATGAAATATTAAAAATCTATTTCTATTGATACAAATGTGTATCCCACATAATTAATAGTGGTGCTTTCCACTAAACTAATATGAATAACCAACATTATAATAAAAGTAGCAACTCTCATTTAACATTTACAATGGCCTCTATGTAGTGACTTACTATATCTACTTTCTTTAACACACACACACACACACACACACACACACACACACACATACACACACACAAAAAAAAAAGAAAGAAACTTAGTACCAGAAAGTAACATACCCAAACTGTATCATCATTGAACAAAAGAGTGGAAACTTGACCCAACATCTGAATTACTCTGGAGTTTGTACTTGCATTGCAATGTGAGGTCACCAACATCCTAAAGAGTTCACCAAGATACTCATGATTATATATAACCTCCCTGGGCATTGTCTCTGACTCCTTGCTTATAGTCTGCTGGGCCCTCCTGATTCTTCTATATCACTCTTCCTGGCTCCTGCCTTTCTACTCAACGCTTGCCTGCATATTTTCATTCAGAATGCCTGCTTGGATTTTGCTCTGTTTAATGCCTAACTATCCCTTTCCCTACAACTTCATGACCACTAAATGTATTAAAGCTTTCAAAATTCCTCCTAAGTACAGAACCTCAGATTTGGCTTTTCCAAGAAGAAACATTAGACAGCTCATGTCACCTCACAATGAAAAGACAATGAATTGAATCTCTTGCTGAAGTTTATTGTTAAGATTGGTCACATATGTCCTTTCTGACAGGAACTTTTAGTTACTATCTATCCTGTCCACCAACACAACTCTCTAATGTGTTAGATCTTGGGGGGGGGAAAAGTCCCTACCTATCTGAATTTGTTTTTTTTTTTTTCAGTTTCTCACAATTCAATCACCTTATGTTTTCTAACAATTAAAAATGATACTAAATACTAGAACTACATCTGGATAAGAAAGTAAAAGAAATCACAGGTTAGAATATAGAACACACCCTCCTCTCATCAGATTCTGCCTTTTAACCCTGGGGAATACTCTGATGCTGTAGAGAACATGGGTCAGTGTATCGGTCTTCTGCTTTATTAAATTATTAGTATTAAAAAATAACTCTGAGCAAGCAACAAAACACAGCAATGTGCTTTCTACAAATAAAATTTAATTTGCTATTGCAAGAACTGCTGGGTTTTATCGCCAGACTGGAGCATGGTATTTTCAGGGGAAAAGTTTTCTTTTTTTCTCTCTCCTCCTTTTTTATCTAGTTTGGAGGAAACATGGCCAACATTACTTCCAAATACTTTATTTCAAACATAAAGCACACAACCAATACTAATAAACAACAGGGCTCTTATGCCAGCATCCGTGCATGTTTTGGTTATTGCATTATATTCCATTGGAGTTATTGTGCATAATTAAATAGAAAAAACCTTGAACTTGGAATTATAAAACCGTCACCACAAACCAACAATTCCACTTGATGTGTATTAAGTCATTAAGTTTATTATTTTTCAAAAAAAGGAGGAGGGAGAATCTTTTCTTTGTAATAATTAAAAATGTATAAGGGTTGAAAGCCCAGGAAACAGCCCATCTGTTAGCACAGGGAACAACCACTAAGGGAAGCACTGTACCCCTCCAAGGAAAGGGGTTGCTTGAAACCACAATGACCTGTTATCAAAATGACTACCACATGGCCCAGAGTAGAGTGGAAGCATTGGCCCCAGTGTTCCAGGAATAAAGAACATGTGGAAAATGTCTGTGACCTAAAAGAGCCCATGCTCCTCATAGGGATAGGATGCAGATGGAGCAGAGAGGCGGGAACATGTCAAACTGGGGGTGCAATGATGATTCTGGTACTAGCAAGGATCAACCCAGTGGCACCATCAGTAGCAGAAACATGCTCCATTATTTAAACATGGTCCATTTTTTAAGCATTATTAAGTTAAGTCAGCCTGTTCATACTGGGGGAGTAATGTCATGTACAGCAAGAACCAGTCTGCCCTGAATTGTGTCTTCTCTGATCCCTCTACCCTTTATTTATTGTGCTCGGGTCTCTAAATGGACACAGAGTTCTCAACAATTCCAGGTAGTCTATCTAGACAACTTATCTGGGGACACCCCTCTCTGCCTTCAAAGTGCTGAGTTTATAGGGAGACTACTTTACCTGTCCTGCTTCTATGGAGTTCTAGAGATATGAACTCATTTTTACAGGTCAAAGGCTTTATCCATTGACCTATCTCACATCCTTATTCTATTTTTTTAATCCATAAAATCTCTGATATTTTGCTGGTGGCCTTGTAGATCCTTTAGGCTATTTTTGGCACTGGTTTGCTGTGGCTAAATACTGATCCCAACCTTATGTGACTCCTCATCTGACTCTGCCCTTGTTCTTAAAAAATTATCTTCCTGCTCCTTTGGTTTCTTCTTCTGCTGCTTCTTCCTCCCTTAATTAAAACTAACTTACTGGCCTAAGTTGGGCCACATATTTAGTCCTGGTCTCAACAGTAGTAGCAATCTGAAGAATGGGTCAACCTGCTACAAACATGGACCAAAATGGGAGCATAAACTCTAGAGAAGAAACAAGGGCAAGTCCCTCAGACGGACTTGAACATCCACAGTTATGCAGGCTACATCATCTACCATAGGATGTACAAAGTCATACACATGACACAATCCACCTTAGGGCATCCACAGTGCTGCAGGATGCAGGATCCACCCTAGAATATCCACAGTCATGCAGGCTTTATGATTCAACATAGCCTGCAGATAATATATTTTTTCCACAGGGCTGGCTATGTATATATATTAAATAATTGCTTCTTATCTTTCCTTCTAAAATGAATGTTTTTCTCATTTTAACATCTCTCCAATTGGGATGTAGATTACAATCAACCTGCACATGTAATGCAGTGTTGTTTTTAACCTTCTACATAATGGCTGCTATTAAACTGATGATGCATCTTAAAGTCAAGTTTCTCTAAGAATTAGAGAGACATGGGAAGTCTGAGTCTACTAGCTCATAACTTTGTCAAAAGGTAAAAAATTAATCTTTTATATGTAAAAATTGCTATTAAGCACCATTTTCCTAATTGTTCTGTTTTTCTCTCACTTTCCTTTGGAAGATGACAATGTCATCATTTCAACAGGTAATTCCCCAATCCCATCTTGTTATCTGATATCAAGCCTAAATCATCTCTCCCTGGATTAACTCATTACTCCAATTAAAGTCCTTGATGGATGTCAAAGACATGCCCTTATTTGTGACAGAGACATAAAAATGTGTTGCTTTAATTATTTCTATAAATCGGTTTCTCGACTCTATTCTCTTAATTGTGTGCTGTTTTTCTCTGGAATAACTCCAATGTCTGAATTTTTTTTAAACATGTAGTCTAGCAAACCTGGCTTCCCCCTTTTGTGATATTCTTTTACAGGCAGCTCCATGTGAGACCTTTAACCTCTGTATATGATACAATGGTGAACTAAACAAACTCAATTCACGCAACAGGCTTAGTGCGGAGTATCTGCCTCCCCACAAATGTGGGCTATCTAGAATTATTCCTGCACAGATAAGTAACTTTTAAATTTCTCCTCTAACAAATTTTGTCTTATTGATTTTAAACTCAAAAGTTATTTTTTTACTATATATATGATGTATATGTGTGTGCTTATAATATGTGAGCAGGGGTACATGTGCCATGAAGAATTCATAAAGGTCAGGGGAAATCTTTATGTGTCAGTCACTGCCTTCTAATCTCAGAGTTACTTCTTCACCCTCATAGTTGTCAAGAAGTACTGGAAGCTGTGCTCTGAATATGTGGGCTGATATGATTGGAACAGCAACCACCCAGGGCACATGACATGTTCAAGTGTGATAATAGCACCCCGAGTGTTATTAGAGAGGGAGTTAGTAGTATCTTATGCTCAAATATTTGTTTAGGCAGATCATGAGAACCAGTGATTTCCTCAGATGCTATAGATCTTAGTCCTAGGCTCTAAATCATACCAAGTCTTAGACCAGCACTTGTACTATCTTTCCAAGCCTATCTTCATCACTCACTCTGTACATGTGTCCTTACTTTTCAAGCTTTTAAGTCCCATAACATACTTAACACACATGTGTATTCAGCTGTATACAAGCACACTTCACACACACATGAATACACACTCTCCAAAGACAATGATCTCGACCTGGATGAGCTGGGCTCTGTAATTTTTCCCCCAATGGATACAGAAGATGAAACAATGGATGTGCTTATCATCTGCTCTGTTAAAAGGACAGTTCATTACCTTCCCTTTTGATAGCACAAAATGGAGCTGTTTTCTTGTAACCATTTATACCACCTCCTGATGATCCAATTATACAAACTAGCTAAGCTGGGACACTGAACCCTCATGATGTATACCAACAATCCCAGAGTCAGAGGATGAGAAAGTAGGGTTGTATGTTGGACATGAGAAAGAGAGGAAGGGAGGGAGGAAGGAAGGAAGGAAAAGAATTGGCTTATACAATGCAAGTTTTTCTGGTCTGCCCCTCACATCTCTTTTTGTTAGGGGTTTAGCTAATCTTTCCTCTGAGCCCAGTTTCCTTGCTGAGGTCCAGCCTTGTCTAGATTGAATCATCACCCTGATCGGTTCTCTCCCTGATTCTGGGGTTGAGAATTCCTATTTCCCTGTCCTCATCTCAAATCAGAATTCTGCTTACTTAAATGAAGAAATAACTGGTGAGAAACTAAGTGGGCCTCATATCAAACCCCTTCATCTCAGAGGACGCGCATCATGCTGACCTGCTGATTTGGACCGTGTGTGTTACACTCAAATTACTCAAGAATTCCCTTGCTGGCCTTTTGTCGATAGTTTTTTGTTTTGTTTTGTTTTGTTTTTTTTGCAAGGTCTTCATTACTTTCTAATTGACCAAAATTATTTTCTTCATTTCTCTCATTAAGGACGGGTTTAGAAGTAACCTCAATTGCACAGCCTTCCTAATGGCTTACTTCCTTCATGATTGCCCTCATTTTTAAAGAGGACTCTTTTCTCTACCCTCAGCTTATACCTTATGATCTAGCTATCCATCTACCTATTTAAGGGCAATGGGAGTTTGGAGAGTCTCCAGTAACTGGCTGTATAACTTTATATCATTGGGTATGATATAGTAATATCCTCCAACACTGATCACACACACACCAACATGATGTAGAGTCCTGATAGAACTGCATATTGAGGCTGGTGGGAACCCAGTTTCACCCTATTCTGACCATCTCTCTCACAATCTAGCCTTCTGAGTTCATCTTTTGTCTTTCTTGGTTAGTGTACACAGAACTCTAAAGAGATGAGAAAAATAATTTTCCTACTGCTACAAACAGTTGGTATAGAATGAACTGCATCTCCTTGGTAAGGGTACTCTAGCCCTTATCAATGCAAGTTCCTGCTGAGGATTCAAAAGAACTATAAGGTTTCACTGTCCAGAATGTCTGAGCTGTAGATATCTCCCTCTCTCTCTCTCCCTCTTCTTCTCCCTCCGTCCCCTCTCTCTCCTCCTTGTCTCCTCCTCTCTCCCTGCCTCTCTCCCTTTTTCTCCCTCCCCCTCCCTCTTCCCCCCTTCCTCCCTCCCCCCCTCAATGTGTGTATTCACTTAGACCCCAAAAGATCCAAAGCGGAGCATGTTCTAGAGTTTCCTACCACCTTAGTCTCATTGCTCAAGTTCTGAATTCATGTCTTACACACACACACACACACACACACACACACACACACACACACACACCTCATTTATTGCAGGAATCTGAATTTCACCCACTGAATCAAAGCTACTGCTCTACTGGATTTAGAATGTTTAAGGCCCACAGCAATGACTGTCTGATAGGGTCCTCAGGCCACAGTTTCTACATCCAGACTCTGAAGTGCACACTTTAAATGTTCTCCACAGACATTAAAGCCTTTTGTTAATAGCTATTTCTGTATCACCCCTGAAGACGTTATCTACACCTGGTTGACTATTTTAACTGTCTTCTTGGAAGGCTTGCTTGGCTCAGCAACCACAGTGAGTGTGTGAGTGTTTTTCACAGAATAAAATGCTTTTCCTGTTTTTGCTGGCTTGGCCAGTCAAGCAGATGAAAAGAAGTTGTGTGTGTTTTTAAATTTTTAAGTACTTTCTGGCACTTCGACAAGTGGCTTGATGGAATCTAACAACTTGAAATTGACATCAACCAGGCTTAAAAATCTCTCTCATTTATTAACACCATCCACTCTGCATATATAGCTCACAGGACCTTGGAGGTCAATACTGACCTCCATTTTTATCATTCCCCATCTCCAACTTGAGAATCCAACTAGATGCTTCCATTACCTGCTTCTTTACATCAAGGGTTTTGAATGCTGTGGGGTCTACATGCTGCTTATCCTGCTTTGCTCTGCACTATCTATGTAGTATTTGGTTTATCTCCTCATCCACCCCATGACTCAGCTCTTAGCTCTAAACTAGGAGTATTAATGTAACTATGTGATAAGTGAAGAAATAGATAAAATAATCCACAAAATATCACAGTGATCAGTGAATGATAATGATGACTATTATTTTCAGGTGGTTCCTGTGTGTTGAGAACTGTGCAGAAGCAGTGCATGGTAGCTCACATCTACAATACCAGCACTCACAGGACTAAAGCAGAAAGTCTACCACATATTCAAAGTCAGCTTGAACTACATAGTAAGTTCTAGACCAGACTGGGTTAGTAAGTTTGAGATCCTACTCCAAAATACAATTGTATTACTTTTCTGGTTTAAAAAACAAAACAAAACAAAAAACTTAAAAGAGGTGGTATTTTAGTTCATACTTCTGAGGAAATGGTTCTTAATGGTGAGAAGGCATGGAGACAAGGCTATGTGGAAGGTGGCTGCATTGTGTTCACAGTCATGAAGCAACAAGAGATTGGTGCTGTGGTCCATTAACTCTTTCTTTTTTGTTCAGTCCAGGACCCCAGAATAAGGGACAGTGTTTCTGCACCTGGTTGCCCTCAGTTACAGTTTTATGAAGACACAGACACATGCAGGAGTCTTTTTCATGATGGCTATAAATTCAGTCATGCTAACAATAAAATGGAATTATCACACTCTACTAAGTACCCACAAAATTTCCATATTCAAAAATATTTACTATTATTCTTATAAGTTATTCAAACTTCACAAAATAAAATGTGGTTATTAATTTCTCAGGAATGAGTATATTTGGAGATATAAAAATTATCAAGGTAACATCATATGGTCACTTGATGTATATTCTAAATCAAATAGTAAGACAAAAAAATATGTATGTTGAGTAAGGAACTTCTGAGAGCCTATATAATATTATGGAAAGAAAAACAAAGGACAGATTCTGTGTCTGGGGAACTTTCACTGTCAGGAAGCCTTCCTGAAGGGGGATTTTAATGATGAGCTTGTTTAAATAGACATTGAAAATAATGAGGGACTAGGGAGATAGCCCAGTGGGTAAAACACCTAAAATAAGCATGAGGACCCATGTTCAGGCCCCCCAAATCTGCATAAAAGTTGGTCATGATACTGTACATTTGTAACCCCAACATTGAATGGACTAATAATAGGTGGATTCTCCAGAATTCATTGGTTAACCAGGATATATCAGCCAGGGAGCCCCAGGGTAAGAGAGAGAGCCTGTCTCAAAAAGAACATGAAAAATGATAAAAAGAAAAGACATACAATGGCAATTTCTGCCCCTACAAGCACATACCAGCAAACACATAATATAGCACTCCCACACACAATAATAACAATACAAAGAAAAAAACCTATAATGAACATACCGAAGGCTTGTCATGTGATTGTTTCTGAGACTGTGCTGAGCAGATAGCTCATTACTTCACATAATTCTCCCAACATTATGAGTCATCACACACACACACACACACACACACACACAGAGAGAGAGAGAGAGAGAGAGAGAGAGAGAGAGAGAGAGAGAGAGAGAGAGAGAGAGAGCACTTATTTACAAGGCTGAGAGAGATATTCAATAACTTGCTTAAGAACATATCTTTTGTAAGAGTGAATCTGGGTTTGAATCTGAACGTGTACTTTTGACCCTAGGGATGGACATTCTGTTTGAGGGCTTTGGGAAAGGGCTACCCATGCCATCCCCAAGGACAAGCTTACAGAAGCACAGGAGAGCAGGCTGTAGAGGGGCTCACAGAGCGCTGAGTCAGTAAGGCTGGCTGACAGAATGTAAATGAAGGCAGAAGTCACTAAAATGATGGAACTACTAGCCCATGTCCTTCCATCGTTCCTGGAGAGCTAGGAACTCCACAAGGGAAGTTCATCACACAATCAGAGCCATCCCCCAGGAAGAGGAATTTGGAAAGGGCTGAGAGACTTGGTGCCTAGCTGGATTCAAATAAATGGAAGAGGGAACAAGGGTCTCAGGTCCCACCAGGAGATACCCTAAGGAAAGCACACTGATTATTCTGAACTGTCAGTCTGGGATGACATTTCACTTTTCCTGGTAGTCTTTTTGAATTGAGCAACTATATAGGCTTGCTATCTTCTTTTCTTTTCTTTTTGCTTTTTGAGACAGGGTCTCCTGTACCCAAGCTAGCTCCAAACTCCCTGTACAACGGAAGCTGGCCTTGAACTGTTAAACTCCCTGGCCAAACCTCTCAAACGCCAGGATTATTGGGATGCATCTCATTGTTCTTTCACAATAGAATAGTAAGCTGCCCCAGATGTCTCCCTTGTAAAACTAGGGAAGGATGGAGTTTTCACAGTAGGTTCTGGAAATCAGATGTTCCAATCACATTAACAGTACACATATGGTCACCGGATCACTCATCACTTCTGCACTTCCGAAGAACATAATTCTGGTTGGGGAGCCAGAATTTGAAAACTCACCTTGTCATTGCCAATGTATACATCATTGGGGGTCAGGTTGTTCATTTAATTTTTTAATTAATTAATTACTGTGTGTGTTCCCACCCACATGTGTGGGTGGTCTTGGATGCCAAAAAAGCTGGAGTTACAGGTCTGAGCCTCCTGAGCTGGGTGCTAGAACCTAAACCCTGGTAGTCTGTAAGAGCAACAAGCACCCTCAACTACTAAGCCATGTCTTAGTAACTCATTTCTCAGTAGCTCATTTCTGTGGACCAAAGTATGTCAATGAATCCTCTTAACCACTCTGCAAGGCAGACACACTAACTGATGCTCAGAGCTTTTAAATGAATTACCCAATGAGGGAGCTGAGCTGTGTGCTC
Organism: Sigmodon hispidus; assembly: GCA_004025045.1. Classification (NCBI taxonomy): domain Eukaryota; kingdom Metazoa; phylum Chordata; class Mammalia; order Rodentia; family Cricetidae; genus Sigmodon; species Sigmodon hispidus. The sequence continues at coordinate 53,438 of PVIH01010946.1, forward strand.
AGATCAGTCATGCTCAAAAGACTTGGGGTGATCAGTTTCCTGACATTTTAAAAACTGCAACACTTCATTCTTCATAGTAACATGGCCTTCATTTAAGGTATTGTGAGTATTATGCTCATTCCCACAGTTGAACTTGCAGTCCTTCTTAGCCTTACAGCATTTGAGTTCTCAGAGAAATTTCCTGAAACATCTTAGGTTTTGCTGAAAACAATTCTCACATACTTCCTACCCCTGGCCAAACTGTCTTAATAATGTTATTTTACACCATATGCATGGAGGTTGACCTGAATCAGCCATTTTTCTCATTTTTGTTTTTTTTCTGCTCCTACCCTCTTCTACTTGGGTCAATATTCATTTGAAATGCAAGAACTCAGCCTCCATTTTAGCTGACAAGGCTGCTTGTTCACTCGCCTTTCGGGTGTATAACTGGCAAGTGTCCACTTAGGCATGGGGGCTGACTCTGAACAGGGCTTTGGAAATGTCAAAAGAGAAAGTGCACTGGAATGCACGAGGTGACTAGATAATGGATATACTGAAAATTAAAGTTGTAGTGACTGTAAAAAAGACCTGTGAGAGAAAGTGACTATAGTGGCCAAGAGCCCCACACTGGCTATGTTTCCCTTTGCTAGGTATTTTCTAAACAAGAGAAGTATGCCCACCTGAGGCAGGTGCAACCATCCTGGCAGGAACAGGGATATTGTAAAGAGCTACACTTATGCCCATCTCTTTGTCTATTAGACCACTGAATTGCAGTTTCCTCAAGAGTCTCAAGCTGTAGGAAAATCCTGAAGGTAGGATGAGAAGCTTGACTCCCAGGAAGATTTCACACAATTTTGTTGATGGTTTGTCAGATCATCTTAGAGAAAAGACCATAGCTATGAGAATGATGGATGGGACCACACCTTTCCCAGGACTGCTTAGTTACACATATCCACTGTCTAAACCCATCATCAGAAGCTGAAGGTGGGCTTCCAGATGTGTCTGAGGAATCCCTGAACATCTTTTTTCCTCCTTGACCCAATGTAGTCACATCAAACTAACCTTTTTTCTCCACTACTTATGGTTTTAATTGTCATCCTGAGGACAGGTGGCTGATGCTAGCTTATTAGAGTTGCCAGGGCGCAGACATCTACCTTAAATCCTCCTGTAATGCAAGAGTCCCCTCTCCAGATCAGATCTTCATCCAGCTGCTGCTTCACTTCCATTCTTTCTCTAGGCACAGTGCCTATCCAGTGGTGTTTTAACCCTTGCCACACAGTAGAATGACTACCAGAAGGTGAAAAAGATTGCCAGTACCTTGGAATCATTCAAGACTAGTCAAATTTGTGACTATGGTGGGTTCTGGGCACTGATTCTTTTGTGGTCTCCAAGTTAATCTAATGTACAACCATGTCTAGATGTACAGTTTAAGGGATTTGGAGCTCTAAACTGGAATGGTCTAGAAAAAGAAAACTTGAGAAAAGTCTGTGTGTGGATCCCACTGTCAGTCCTTTACAAGATCAAGACACATTATTCAAATGAAAAGAAAAAAAGGAACCTTGCATCCATTTAGATGTCAATGACAGTCTCCAAAAAGCAGAGAGCAAGGGAAGATAATTCAAAAAGGGTATATACCCCACACAACTATGCAGAATGTTCTCTAGCACTGTAGCTTTGGTTTCTCCATCTTCCTAGACAATCCCAAGCAGTCTATACGTTCTTTGGGAGGAGAGAATTCCTGGGTTGTCTTGTATTCTTCAGGTAGCACCTGGCACAGTGTGTGGTGTTGATGATGCTCAATAAATGGCTCTTAGTGAAGTGATTCTGTAGTAACTCCTACAGTGCTTATAGAAGATGCTGTGGCCATAACTCCCTGTTTTCCCATGCACTGGGCTGAGGATCACATGCTCTTCAGATCACTTGACCCAGTTTCCATGATTCCAACTCCCATTACATAAATGCATGACAAAGATACCAACAGATATCAAAATTTTCAATCCTAGTTCAGACAGAGTTTTAACAAATTGGTTTTTTGTTTGTTTGTTTATAATTTGGACTAGTAGAAATGTTGCAAAGAAAGTTTAAAGAATTCATATGTATTTTTGGCCCAAATTTCCTTATGGTTATCCTTTTATGTATTATCACAAATAAGGAATAAACATTGATTTTGAGTGTATAAACAAACACACTCTTAATTTATATAACATTTGTATTTAAAATCTTACTCAAGAGTTTATATTATAGTTAGTAGTAACATTTTTTAGTATGAGGTAGTTTCTTTGCTTATTTGAGAATCCTTATAATTTGATTATCATGGCATTTTCGTCATATACACTATAGAATATGCCTCAGTTTGAAATTTTCTGGCCTTTTCCTCATGGCAGGATTGGGGTTCTGGGATATAAAAGGTGAGGCAACTTTTTACTCTTGGATAGTATCATTGTGTTCATATCTTTTAGTGCTTCTTTTAGGAATTATGCTGTTATGGTAGCTTTGGAGCCATATGACCTAGCCTTGCAACACAGATATGCTGGCTCTCATGCATGATCTCAGGCAAGTTCATTTTTAGCACCACATCTTACATCATTTAAAAACTGGAGTAACAACTATGTGCCATGTGCACTTATATTAAATGTAGTATAGTACATGGCATCCAGGAAGATATAGTCATATCCTAGCATAATAACTTGTCATTGTTAACATCTTGAACAAATTTCTCCCATGTTTCTCATTCATTCTGTAAGGGAGTTGTATTAGAGATTACTAGTAGAGTGTTTTACAAACAGAAAATGACTCATCAGTGTATGGTGTTTGACAGATCCCCTTTCTAACTCTCCAGTTACTCTTTGTAATTGAAAGCCAGCTTAGCAGTTCTTCTAATACTGGTTTAATTGGGTTTCTCTGCAATGGATACAATGTATGGAACAACAAGGATCATAGAACTAGATGATGTAAGATAAGTTGCAAGACTGGAGTTGATACAGCTAGGGGCTAGGTTGGTCTAGACAGTATTTTAGTACTAGAAATGAGCTGGCATCAACTGTCCAGATTCCTTTTACTTGAACTTAGTGAAAGTACCATGGTATATGTGAAGCTCGCCTGAAATATGGCCAAGGGTGGTGAGAAGAATGGGAAACATATAGCAACCTCAGGCTACCAGTGAGAATCAGGTAACATTACTATAGGGTGTTTTAGATGAGAAGCTAGCATCCAGGTTCAGGTTTAATTTTGGGCTCTTTGTGAGTACCTAAATGATAATGCCCACATCCTCATCCACCAAGAAACTTTGAGACCAGCTATTTGAAAAAGCTTTAGAAATACACACAAAAATACACTTCTCATACGTATTTGTACTCAACTGAGTATTTAGGATGGAAAACTGTCACTAGTGAGTGGAAATGGGCTCAGGCTTACAGGAACATGTACATTTTTCCTGTCTACAAAGGTCTATACTGTGGCCCAGGCACTAGCCCAGCAGAAGTGAGCATTGTGCTTCGTAATACATAGCGATTTTGAGCTTGGGAACCCCTCTGAATCTTGAGGCCTCTCAAATTAACTTTGGACCAACCCAATCAAACAACAGATATGAAGAAGTCTAGATTCAGCGAGGTTGGGAATTAATGGCAGATTTGCTTCTCTCTGATAAGGCCTCTGTTAATTAACATTTTAAATTTTAATGTGTCAATAATTTAGGATATCACTTAGCTTGGGTTGTGTGTTTTCTCCCCTCCTATGAAGAATCATATTGCAAGGTAAAAACTACTGAGCCGGGCATTCCTGTAAGTTCATTAAGAAGGTATGGCAAGGTTGGTAGATTGTCTCAGGGTAGCCATTTGTTTATTGCAAACACTAGTTCCTGGCTTCTATTTTAATACTAGCAGATTTAGATAATAAATTTGATCTAAAAATCTGAGACATAGAGCTTGAAATAGGGGCCATCTCAGAAACAGAGGTGGAATGTTAACAAGAGATTTTGCAGCTCAATTATTGCCCAGCTTAGTGCACTTAGACAGTGCCTACAGTGAGCCAAACATCAATCAGTCCTTTGTTTCATCTACAACAGGGGTTGGCTAACGACAGTCCATAAGCCATATCCAGCCCTCTGCTTATATATAAATAAAAATTTTATTGGACCAGAATACTGCCATTTGTACACAAGTTGTTTATGGCTCCATTCACACTGCATGCTGAGCCACTGTGACAATGAAGGCCTGACCCACAAACCCTAAAACATTTACTATTGCCCCTTTACAGAGGCAGCTTGTGACCTGAGGTAATTTGAGAAGGTCCATAGGCAAGCAATTGCTTTGTTTAAGGGTTGTATGTTTATGTGTTCATTTAATGTATACTGGGAAGAGATTGAATGGCCAGCCTATAGTTCCATATACCTTGTTACTATGGTAGTATTGGGGGTTGTGGTCATTGAAGACAAGTAGAAGAAGAGAATATGAGGATTGTCTTCATTAATTTAAGGAAAATACAAAGTAAATACTAGCAAAAGTATGGTATGCAAACTTTGTTGACAAACAATGTACCTGTGCATTCCAATAACATGCGAACCAAGAGAGGCTCATTCATAAGTTAAATTTTAACTTATTTCTCTGTGTTAAAAATACCTTAGGGCAGAAACAAAACAGGCGATAATGGTTTTCTGCCCAGAAACATGAAGATGAAACAGATGACTTGGGAATCATTTCAGTCACACAGCCTGTATTGGTAGCCAAGGAGAGAAAGGGCTCTTGAAGTAAACTTTCCATGCTTGGTTTTGCTCATCAGAAGTTCTTGGCTAACTAGAATGTCCTACAAAGCTGGAAGGAGTTATGGGAACTTTATTCTTTGTCATGTGACACAAGAACTTGGGCTAAGCTGACCCTCATGAGAACCATAATCAGTACCTATAGAGTCCCGCCCCCTGCAACTTACTCCACACCATGGTTTTTCCAGGCATATATTTCAGATTATTGGCAAATTTACTTTCTTCTTAAGTTCAATGGTAAGTAGCATTGTAAAAGAAATGTTAGACACAGAGTGGAATTCAATCAGATTTCTTGCTGGACTTCTCAAATACATCTGACAACAGAATTCTTTTCCTGTAGAACATTTCTCAAGCTACTACTACAAAGGATGAATAGAAAAGCAGGCATACAGGGCCTCATACAATTTAGGCTTGGACATTCATTCAGTTTTGGAATTCTTTCCCTTTGAAAATCAATCTAATTATAAGTTTTATAAGAATAGATAATATAAACTAAAAAGAAGAGAGAAACTGTATCCAGAGAACACTCAGGAACTTGCCAAAATCTAGTCTATGTTGCAGCTTTCAGGAGGGTAAAATTAGGAACAGGTACTTGGATGTCTGTAGCTTCTGTTGTCACTGAAGTCTGTGTGGATGGTCAAGGTCAGGGCCACCACCTGAGGCCATGTTGGTGTCTGAGGTTATGCTGCCACTGGGACCATACTGTTTTAAGTGACATATGCTGCCATCCTGAAACATGGTACTATCTGGGCCTAAGATACTGCCAAGGGTCATCTGGATTCATGGTCAAGCTTGGGTCTGTATTGATAATTGTGGCCCATGTTACCACCAGAACTGTGGAAACTACGAGTACTGAGCCATCTTGGTGCATCATTGGCCCTGGGAGAACTGGCCATTCCCCTTGCTAGCTGCTATGGGAAAGCTGGCACTGCCCCTCACCATGGGCAGGTACTAGAGAGCTTGCTCCACCCCTTGCTGAGGAGTGGGTCCCAGTGGAGGCTCAACTGACCAACTCAACTACCACCCAGTCCCTCATCCAGTGCTTTGAGTTGGCCCACACAAATATATACCCTATCTATGCTGTGAAGAGACTGGTCAGCATAACCACAGCCACAGATCTCCATGACTCAGGGCATCAGCAGGATATCCAGGAGGAGTTTCTGTGAAGCTTCAGAATTAATGGTGTACCAGAGGCCTTGAACCAGACCAACAACACATTACAATTAACATTTGCAAGTAAAGCTGCTTAGACAAAGGGATCTGCTGTATGACACTCCACAGCTCCCAATACCACTGAGACAAACGAAGAGATGATGGAGAGGCAGGACAGGAGCAGGAGCAAAGGGGGGTTAAAAAAGACCCACTTGTTTGTTTTGTTTTGGTTAATATATTTTTAAATTTTTCTTTTGAGGGGAACACTGCAAGAGTGAAGGGCGGATATGGAGGGACTAGAAAGTGAATGGGTTGGGGTGCATGATAAAACATTCCCTAAGATTCAATAAAAATTATGCTTAAAAAATAGGTACCAAAGTCCTTAAACTATATATTATGTTTAGTAAGCAATTTTACGTTTACAATTTATCCTTTGGAAATCATGAGTGGAATATGGATAAGAGAATTCACTGGGGAATGATTTATTATATTAGAAACATAAATATTCAAGAACTCATGATTGTTGGCAAGCTTTGTATACATTGAAGTAGTATTAGGTGAGAAATAAAGTCAAATTACTAACTCGTACACTTATAGATACAAAGGACTATTACGTGTACATGTGTGTAAGGGAGAACACCATTAAATGATATTCACAGTATTCTACTTCTATAAAAACAATGTGGGGGAAAAACATGAAAAGAACTACAGGCAGCCTAAATAGTGGGATTACTTTGAATGGTGGAATTGTGGGGAGAACATTCCTTCTCTGTGCTTTCCAGTGAGTCCCCTGTACTGAGCTCAAAGTTTATAATGAGGAATTCAGGTTGTACTGAGCTTATAACAATAAAGAAAACTAGACTTACAATGCACACTGCAAACAGATTTCTATTTATATTCTTCATCATTAAAATGCCCTACAGCAATAGGACATTCTATAAGTGCATGAAGGCACAGGCCACCAGTACCAGAAAGGTTTTTTGTATCCCAGATGCTAGTGTGGCTAGAATACACTGGAGGCTTCATGACTGAAGAAAGAGGAGAAGGAGGGGAAGGAGGGGGAGGAGGAGGAGGAAGAGAAAGAAGATGAAGATGAAGACAACATCCTGTTTGTTATTGTTGCTGCTGCTACTGCTGTTTTCTGTTCAGAAACATACCACCATGAGAAATAATGGTGCCAACAAGCAATGATGCAATGATGACTTTGGCTTTGCAACCTAGGTGGAAAATTTCCCTAAAGCATACCAAAGCCCTGAGTCAGCTTGTCCTATATAACTGTTCTACCTATATATAGCTCAGATCTCCATAGTGTTGTCATTTCCTGCCCATTTCCTTATTCATCATCTACCTGACAGTGCCAGAGGTAAAATATATTTGAGTCAGGACAACTGGGGATGTAGCACCCTTAAACTGGAAGGTGATCCAGGCAGGTCCAAGTTTGGCATCCTGATACCTGGGACTTCACTCACCTTCTTGGGAAGAAATAAACCAGGCAACACATACCAATGGCATACCTTATTTACATAAGAAAATTGATCTCCCTGCTGGACTGCACTGGCCCCGGATGGTCTTCTCTGAACTCACTGTGGGATGTACAATAAAAATCCCCCCGCTTAGGATCTCAAGTTTCCCTCTCTATTTGATGAATCATTTAACAGATGTTCAAGGGGCCCCTGCTTTCATAGACATGTGTAAGACAAGGTCTTGGCCTCCTCCAGAGAGCTCACTAGTTAGTGAAATAAACAAATAATGATATTTTTTTTCAAAAGGCCAATCCTAGGCAGTGTGATTATATTGCAGAAAACAGAAATTCTAATAGACCAAAGGAGGACCAGACTCAGGGGGGTTTGCTTCTAGCAGAAATCTATGAAGAGCTTCTAGGAAACATACTAAAATCTAGAATAAATAGCCCTTACTATCTAAAAGGCTTGAGACCAGGAGTGTTTCATGTTTGGGTACTTGTGTTATGTTCTGAAATACTTACATATGTAAAATGAGACATGTTGAAGGAGAAGCATATATAAACAGGAAATCCATATGTTTCCTTGATTCCTCATACACATAGAGTAAAAGTAGTAATGTGTTATATATAGTGGCATCTGCATTTGCTCTGACTCATCACATAGCATCAGATATGAAACTTGCCACTTATAACGTAATACCAGGGTTCCAGAAACTCCAGATTTTGGAGCAATTTTAGGTTTAGATTTTGGAGATTTAGGATGGTGCAAAGTTGAATGAGTAACATTAGGAAAATGTGGTTGTAATAGAAAAAAATGTTTATCAATGATTTTCAGCAAAAGGGTGAAAGATAAATTTGAAAGACCAAGAAACTCCTGTGACCAAAGTAGAATTTATAAAAGGAATATAGACAATGAAGGTAAGCCATGTTAAAGGACTTAGCCTGGCATGCCACCAGGGACATAAAGTGAGCTGCACATTAGCTAAAATCTTATTTCTAAAATGAAAAATAATTGGTCAAAGTTAATTTCGATAATATATGTTATCCAACATATTGTATCCTTGTCTAACAGTTTATCTATCAATGTAATATTGATTGATAAAACATTTTACCAATATTTGCCTACTAATCCTTTGAAATCCTTCTTTGTGTATATGTTGTGGGGTGTGTGTGTGTGTGTGTGCGCGCGCGCATGTGTAGGCCTTTGGTACCATCTACTCCTTTGTTTTGACTTTCGTTTGTGGTGTTTGTAACAGGCTCTCTCTCTCTGGCCTAGAACTTGCTAAGTACTTTAGGATGGATGGATGGCTTTGTAGTAGACCCAAGGAACCATCCTGTCTCTTTTTCCCTAGAGCTTAGTTTACAAGCAGGCACCGCCATCCCAGCATATTTTTATTTTATAATTTGGAAAACTAAATTCAGGTTCTTGAGATGCAAACTGAGCTACATCCATAGCTCTAAACTTTTGACATCTTGTGTCTTCATCTTCAGCTTGTCTCAGCCACAGCTCAGCACATTTCAAGTGCTCCATAGTCCATGAGCTATACCGTGCTACATGGTACAGGTACAGACTTTGTCCTCAGATGATACAAAGCCACTAAAAGTGATGATTATGGGGCATGATGATGAGTAGTGGGGTACAGGCTATTCCTGATTGGATAATGGGAGGCAGAATGGGAGGCTCTGTAAAGGTCCCAGGTTAATATCTACAGGAGTAGTCTAGGGGATGCCAAGGAACAGTTCTTGGTGAAGTCCAGAAATATTTAGGGGGAGACTTAGCCATCCTGACACATGTCTATAGACCACTCCTATCAAAAAGCTCCTTTGAAAAACATAATGATGGGTTTATTTTACCCTATGTGACTTCTTCAAGGTGGAAGCCAATCCTCACGTGAAAAGCAGTATGGGCAGGATCAACTTCCTAGAGCCTTTCAACAAAATGCCCAAGTGACAGTTTTGAGAAACTCCTTCGACCCTCATCATCCTCATAAAGTGAGATGGGGTGGGGATGTCAGGACAACTTGAGTGTGTAGTAACTGATTTCTTTCTCTGATCAGCTGGTACATTGAACCTATAGACTGTGGAGGGGAGAGGAAAAGGTAGGAGGGTTTCTCACTAGTGATGACAACCAGAGAGGGTTGAATGAGACGAGACATCCCCAGGCCCCATATTTCATTTACCACTAGTGACTTCCAAATCAAATGAGTCCAATCTGCAGATCAAAATGAGATTCTTCTTATTGACTTACCTGAAAGCTTAGCCCAGCTCTCAGCAAATGGAGCCGAGTGCATCCTGCACTCTCATCAACCAGTGACAATCGCAGGGATGTCAGAGCTGGGCAGAGGCCAGAAAATCTGTCACTGATGCATGAGGCTGAGGAAAATCCAATGCTTATTGGCCTGGCAGTGCTGACCTGGTTTGTCCATAAAGGAACAGCAAATTCAATTTAAAAAACACATAGAACTGATAAGAGTTTACGAGGCGGGGCTAGAGATGCCTTTTCAAAAGCAGACACAGTAGATGAAGAGACAAAACAGATTTCAAGCTCAGGATCAGGAAGCTCTGTGTGTGTGTGTGTGTGTGTGTGTGTGTGTGTGTGTGTGTGTGTGTGTGTGTGTGTGTATACACCCATAGGTACATGTGATTTGGGTATACCTGCATGAAGACCAAAGGAAGACACCTGGAGTCCTGCTCCATTACTTTCAATACCTTGTTCCTTTAGGACCCTGTGTCTCCTTGAACCTAGAGCTCAGCAGGTTATGAGTAAGTCTCAGTAATCCTGACATCTCTACTCACACAACACTGAGTGACATATATACATAACCGTACCTGGCTTCTCACCTGGGTTCTGGAGATTTGAACTGGAGTCCATATGCATGCACAGCCAAGAGTTCTTGTCCATTGGGCCACCTGCCTATCTTCAGGCAGTGTTTCTCAAAGTGTGTCATACATATTGTCTTTACCCTAATCACTCAATGAGTTTTTTAAAATGCACATATATAGCTCTAACCCCAGAAGAATTAGGTTAGAATATCTGAGGATGTGGTCTGAAAATCTTCCATTTAAAAAGCTCATGCTTAGACTATTGTTGAAAATGGTAAAGAATCTAGAGCCCAGAATCTTGAATAACCCAATCAAAAAATGGGGTTCAGAACTAAAAAGGGAATTTTCAGCAGAAGAATTACAAATGGCTGAAAGGCACCTGAAAAAGTGCTCATCATCTTTAGCCATCAGAGAAATGCAAATCAAAACAACTTTGAGATATCACCTAACACCTGTTAGATTGGCTAAGATAAAAGGCACAGATGACAGCCTATGCTGGAGAGGATGCGGAGCAAGGGGAACACTCCTCCATTGTTGGTGGGAGTGTAAGCTTGTTCAGCCACTCTGAAATGCAGTATGGTGGTTTCTCAAAAACTGAGAATCAATCTCCCCAAGAATCCAGCAATACCACTTCTGGGTGTATACCCTAAACATGCACATTTGCACTCCAAAGGCATTATTAGCTCAACTATGTTCATAGCAGCGTTATTTGTAATAGCAAGAACCTGGAAACAACCTAGATGCCCCTCAACTGAAGAATGAATTAACAAACTGTGGTACACCTACACAATGGAGTACTACACAGCAGTAAAGAAAAAATGATATCCTAAAATTCGCAGGCAAATGGATGGAGTTGGAGAATATCCTCCTGAGTGAGGTATCACAAACCCAGAAAGATAAGCAGGGGATATACTCACTCATTAGTGGACTCTAAACAAAAAAGCAAAAAGCAAAGTATGTCCAAGTTGCAAACCACAACCATTGAACAGCTTGGGATCTGAAACACCTTGGACTGGAACCTTGGATCCCGCTCCCTCAAGAGGAACACCTGACTCAGTCTTGATGTTGGGGTGAAGAAACTGGATCTGCCAGGAGTGGATGCTGAACTAAGCCATATTGGGACCTTGGGACCTCCTGCCCTTGCTGGGGAGGAGGTGGGGAGATGTGGAGAAGAGAGAGTGACTAGGGGGGTGGGAGGGGGAAGGGACCTTGAATAGGGATATATATGGATAGAAAATGTGACTTTATTCATAAAAAAAGAGGGAAAAAAATTTCCAGAGAAGGGTGTCACTGTATGAGGAAAAATAAACCAGAAAGAATTGAAAAAAAAAGGAATTGTGTGATTTTTCCCATATACTGATAGTATCCAGGAAAATGATTAACTAAATAATAAGATTGATGAAAAGAAAAAGAAAATGGTAAAGTCTACAACATCCAAGAAAAGAAGTAGAATTGCAGTTTCTCAGGGTTTTCTATGAACTGGATATATAGCCTTTTTGTGAAGGCAGCAGAGATGTGCGATCTCTGCTGGGAGGCAGAAGTATATTATGCCTCGCAAGATTTATCTCTGTGAATCAGCTGACCTCAGTTTCTTTCACTGAAAAACAAAATTGGGTTCTATTTTCTGCTACGCTATTTTGAGGTTCTAGGTAAATGATATATAGAAATTGGGGGAGGGAAGGTTTTCAGAGGTTAACACAGATACAGCATGGTAGTATTAATCTAAGTTAAAATGCTAATTATATTCATATCGCTATTTTTTAGGTCAAATTACTCTTCAAAAAAATCTCACTGTGTAATTTTATAAAGCACAATAGAAAATACAAAGAGGTAGCTTTGTTCACTTCTATAAACCAGAGAGTACTCAATGGACCAAGGTCATGTCATGGCATTTGGTAGATGTTGCTGTCAGCTTCAGAGGGGTCAAGGCCTCACCATCTGGACATTCTAAGTGGCATATCCCAAAATTATAAAGACAGATGTGAAAAATATAAGAGCCCCATTTGTGACCACTGTTTCACGTAGAGCTCAAGCCTGTCAACTGTAACACCTACCTAACGATAGAAAACTCACTTTTTTAATGGCTAATGTTGGGTTTGACCTCTTCACAATTCTGTGCTTTCTTCTGTCATACTCTTGAACTGAGCCTTCCCCCTTCCTATTTCATATTCTTCTGATAGACACCTCCCTATACAAATATCACAGGCAAATGAAAATACTGTACTGCCAGAGCATTGAGTTTGAGGCAAAAATACAAATAAAGAAAATACAAAGCAAATAAACACAAAAAATCAAGGATGTGAGCTAAATGCCTGATGTTACATAAATCATAAATAAGTATGGGTGCTCAAAAGGATACTGTTTATCAGTACATATATTCTTATACAAGAATGCTTAACAGCAGAAGAGGTGGCTATGATCTAATGCTGAGTGGAGAGAAAAGCAAGAACTATCTTTAAAAATTACCCATAAATATATATGAGGAAAGGACACAGCATGTGGGATGTATCCTCATTTATTAAACTATAGCACAAGGAGTTTAAGAATTGGCCATACAAAGAAAAACAAGACATACTCACCCTCAGAACTAAGACAGGGACCTCTCAGGGAACAAGCACATTGATTGTTGTTCATTGCAATAATGTTCTGAATGATTTGTTCAGACAACCTCTGGTTGGCACATTCACATAACACACCATCTCTGCTTCTTTCCCCTTCTGTATCTCAGACTTAAAACATTAGTGGAAGGACCTAGTTTTCTCAGTCATTACCCAGGATAGTGGCCATAGTGTGGACAGACCTTCAAGCCAGGTAACTTCATGGGCAGAGTTTGTTCGGCCCATAGAGTCTTGCTCTGATGAGTCATGCACAAGCTAGCAAGGCCATATGACATAGATGTGGAAGGGTGTAATCCAGACACTGGAATAGCTGATTCTTTCACGTGTACTATAGGCATAGCAGGTACTCAAATGTCTCATCTACATCATCTTCCATTACATTCATTAAAATGGTATCCTTGGAGGGAAAAACTGTCTGTAGTTACATACATCTATCGGTGGAAATGGAAACCTGTTGAGTCTGAAATGCTTCTATGTGACAAAAACCCCTTTACTATGATATAATTCATGAGCAAAACTCCTTCCTAAAATAATTAGCAAATACTTCATAGTGAGCCATAACTTTTTCCCCATTTATATCTTTTCCTAGTCAGAAGTATTCCTTCTGTCCTGTCAGTTTTGGAGGTTTAAATGAATTAATCTAGGACTCTAGATCTTGGTGTTTTATCTTTAGAATGAACATTAAATAGTCCCTCTTTATTCCCTTTTTTTGTCGAGGTTCCTGCCAAGATCCAATGGTTCCTTGATGTGAAAGTCTTCCATGGCTATGCAGGCATCAAAATGCTTAATGATTTGAGTTCCTCTGGTAACCCAGGCTCCTCTGCCTGCAAGAAGCTTTTTTCAAAAGCCATCTGCATCTCTCCACTGACCAACACTACCATGTAATGGATATGTAGCGTATGGCTTATTCCACCAACATTGCCCTATCCTTAGCAGGAAAGCTTCATCCTGAGCTCAAAATAGGAAAAAAAGGAACATTAAAAAGTGAACAAAATAACAACATAAACACAAAGAAAGAATATGGGAATGGAGAAGAGCCTGTAATGTAGATAGGACAGGGCAAGAGGATGGGCTTACAAGCCCTGCTGTGAAGTCCACTGTGCTATGTACTCAAGTCGTGTCAATCAGGGAAGTACCTAAGGTTTAGTCTTCACTACCTGGCTTGGACTCAAGGTCATCAAGCCCATATCTTATTCCCTAGTCAATTTTCTCTGCACAAGCTGTCCAGAAAAGCCCTATGAATTCCTCTAATATATAACCACTCACGTTCACTTATACTGCCCCTTCCTCCTCCCGTTCCCATCCCCTTTCCTCTGGGACAATCTCTAACTCACCTTCTTTTGTCATTCTGGCAAACTGTATATGCCTCACTTCCAAGACTAAAACATCTCAAGAACACTTTGATGGATAGAAGTCCAACTTCCCATCATCTTCCACTGATCTGGTATCTGTCCTTACCTCTGACCTTAATTCTGTGGACTCACTACTCATCTATCTAGTCTTGATGCTCTTTCACCCAGGACAGCTCAGGGACATCCCCCCAGCTTCACCCTGCATCATTTCTCTGTTTAGTGTCCCTCTGTCTGCATCTTCCCAGAATTCTCTGTTATGTTATTCAGTCTAACACTCAAATACTTTCACTTTTGGAGAGTCTTGCCCAAACAAATTGTCTTAGTTGGGGTTTCTATTGCTGTGAAGAGAAACCATGACCACTGCAAGCCTTACAATGGAAAACATTCAATTGGGTGCCTTATAGTTGAGAGGTTTAGTTCATTATCATCATGGCAGAACATGGTGGTGTGCAGGCAGACATGGTGCTGGAGAAGGAGCTGAGAAGCCTACATTTTGATCCACAGGCAATGGAAATAAACTGCATATAGCTTGAGCATAGGAGACCTCAAAGCGCATCCCCACAGTGGCACATGTATTCCAACAAGGCCACATCTTCTAATAATGCCATTCCTTATGAGCTTAGGAAGTCAATTACATTCAGGTTACCACACAAACCAAAGGTACCCTTCCATTACCTGCCATATAATTTCTGTCACCTGATCCTGCTTTATCTTTCCCTATAAAGTTTAAGTGTAACTTAACTCTTTATGCATTTGTTATAATCTGAGTCTCATGTTTTCTAGAATGTCCCATAGACCATCTAACACAAACTTCAATACCAAACATGAGAATCTCTCTTTTGAATTATTTGTCAAGGTTGCCAAAGAGACTCCCAAAACAATATATGTCATTACTGTTACCCTTGGTTGCTCATTCTACCATATGTGAAAGGTAACTGCTTATTACTAAGGATACCATGCACTTTAGACACAAGGCCCAGAGGCCTCAAGTTGAATCTGACCTGAAGCCTACTTCCTGAGGACTAGCTTTCATGATACCAGAGGCTTTATACAAATTTCTAAAGGAGAGAAGCAACCAACATTTCTACTCCATTATGACAGTTATGAATCACAGCAGCCATAATGAAATGGTGACCTTAAGTCTGTAGTGGTGGCATACTTACTTTGGATGTGATTTTTACCTACAGACTTCTTTGGGCAACTACATTCAAGTGCAAATACCCATACTAACACTCACTCACTCACACACACACACACACACACACAAACACACACACACACATACACATTCATACAAATAAAAAATAATAGTAAATCTTTTAAGCACTTATTCTAATAAATAACTTTATTCTTCTCAATGCCATTTTAATTAGATCCTAGTGGAAGAGCAGTAAGAGGTTATTTCTGCCATAATCTGTATTATTTCTATTATAAATCACTATACATATTATTATACGCAACAATCAAATTGAGGTTCAAGGAAGAGGTCTTGTTGGTCTTGGTCCAGAGCACTGTGTTTTTAAGAAAATAATAAATTAGCTGCATTAAGAGTGATGGCATGTTACTATAATTTGGAGAAATCACATGGGATTCCAGATGTGTGTGTGAGGGGGGGTGTCTTGCATAACTATATTTCTAGGCATCCTGATCTTACAATGTGGGCAAATAGTATAACTCATGGAGGACTATAAAATCCATTTTGCTCAGAGGCAACTGAGTTTTCAAGCCACATTTCCAGGATACAAACCAGCATCCCTTCACAGCTCTCAAGTGAGTCTGTTAGCAGTGGATTACTTGTAAGTCCTCGATTTTCTCCTCCATGGGAGAACTGAGGGGAAGAAACATTCTTGGGGCAGGCTGCCTCTTAAGTGAGAGAAATAGGTCAGTGAGACGGCCCAGCTGGTAAGGACACTTGCCACCATGCCTGATGCGCCAGCTTCAACACCTAGGACTTACATGGTGAAAGAAGAGAAATGACTCCAACAAGTTTTTTCCTCTGGCATCCACATATTCAGAATGGAGCATACACACAGTAGTAGTAATAATAATAATAATAATAATAATAATAATAATAATAATAATAATAGTGAGGAAACAAAAATATTAAAACCTTCTCCCAACCATTTCCCACTACTTTCCCACTCTTTGCATAACTAGCTTGGGCTCTGAAAGCAATTGCATATTCAAAAGAACCAGACCAAAAATCAAATGTAATTACTGAGACAATCCAAAAGTTGTCATTATGTTTTCCCCTACTTATCTGAAACTTTCTCCCCATTTGCTAAACTTGTTGACTTCTGACTGGAAGAAGATTATTTCTTCATGTTATTTTCTTGAAAATCAAAAACAAGCAAGCAAAAACAGTTTTGAGCCTTCCCACCAGATTTTGCAGTGAAAGAGGTCAATCCTTTGGTTCTGAAGGGAGAATAGTTGGTAAAATTGATCAGTGTTGGGCATTTGCATCCCCGATACACTTTTTTCTCTTTCATGGTCTCCCCTGGTGCTGGGAGATTGGATTTCTGTGCTAGAATAGAGTGTGGAGAGCAGCTGCTGTTTCCTGGTCTAGTGCAGAGGAAAGAAGAGAGCGTGGCATGGAATTCATCTCCCAAATATCTCAACAGGTTAACCAGCTCTGGAGTGAGGAAGTCACAGCTCATGCTTTGGAAAGTTCTTTGTATTAAGTCTAAAAGACTCTGTGTTTCAAGAAACAAGAATTTTCTCTACAGATTTATTCTGTCTGATATAAAAAGCAGGATGATGTTTCCTAGGCATGATAATAATAAGCCACATTTACAGGAAAGACAAAGAAGAATAAAATTAAATACAAGCATACCTTGGAGAACATAAATGTTTATGTGTTCTTAGAAACAGTAATGTCATGCCAAAGTGCTTCTTGTCAGCCAGGAGTCATTCTTTGTATCGAACATACAACATCTCATTTAATTCTCTTACCATTGAAAGGTATGCCCTTATTTAACCCAGATGGAGAAACTGAGGGTCACACAAACAGTGATTCCTTTTTTGTCAGGCTCTATGTTTGTAAAGGACAGATCTTGCATTCATCTAGCCCTTCCTGCCTCCTTGATGTCCTTAACTAAATCCCCAGAGAATGACAAGTTCCCTTTGTAGAACAAGCATCCTGTGAAGGGTTTACACTGGATTTTCAGTAAGTGTTCCCTTTGGGATCTATAATCATTCTGAGAGAAACCTTTTGATCCTGTTATGATTGTCATTTCTTTCCTACCGTATCTCCCAGGCAAGAAGCAAGCTATTGTGTTATGCTTCCCACTGTCCTCACACAATTGAGAGAGCTACTCTCCATGACCTCAGTTCCACATTACTTTTGTTTTATTGGTTACATTCTCTTCCCCTATACCTTTAAGCATTCCTTTATGGCCTAAAATGTTGAGTCACTACCACTTAGATTGCTTCTGATAGTCCACCCTTTAGTGCAAGTCTTTGGCAAGAAATCAGAAAACCATACATTTTACTTACATATCTGTTGCTGTGGTAAAAGGTCACCACCAAAATCAATATGAGGAAGAAAGGACCTGAGGACCTTATAGGACCTGAGGGATAGAGTCCCATCCAGGAAAAAGAAAAGTACAGCAGTGGGATCAGGAAACAAAGAAATAACATTTCCTCTACATATCAGAAGCAGAGAGAGACAACAGGAAGTAGAGTCAGGCCATAAACCCTCAAAATACTTCCTCCTGCTGGTCTCTACTCCCTAAAGGATATATACTCTCTTCAGACAGAGCCACCAATGAGGGACCAAGTAAGTGTCCAAATACATGAGTTTGTGGAGAATGTTTCTCATCGAAACACCACACACTCCTCCGCCTGATGGTCTGTCCTCTAGCCCGTAAAGGTTTAACCTTCCAATCCTAACTGTGTTCCCAAATAGGCTATAGACATCCTAGCTTTTAAAAGTGCAGCTATCTTTTTTTTTTCCTTCTTTATTTTGTATTTATCAAAAAAAAACAGTAAAAAGAATTTAAAAATGCGGAAGAGTTAACAATAACTATACAGAGGATAATAATCATAAGCATGGTTTATCAAGGGTGGAAATGCAAATAAGATTGCTACACATATATTTTCTTTGTGTTCAGCTTTCCCTCTGAATTTTTTTTTCCATCCCTGTATATCCTTATTCAAGGTCTCTTCCCCCTCCCACCACATCTGGTCATTTTTCTTCTCTGCAACTCCCCATCCCCTCCCTTGGCAGGGAGCAGACAGTCCTATGGTCACACTAGCCCAATAATGCTTGGATCAGTCTTCATTCCCGGCCAAATCCAGTTTTGTCCCCCTTCCCTCAAGAGTGAGTCAGGTGTTCCTATAGATGGACTGGGGTTTGAAGGGTCAGTCCAGGGTGTTTCTGATCCCAAGATGTTCAGTGGTTGTGGTTTGCTGCTTGGGCATGTTTGGCTTTTTTTCTTGTTTGTTTGTTTAGAGACCACTAGTGAGTGAGTACATCCCCTGCTTATCTCTCTGAGTTTGTGATACTTCG